>JAMXBC010000052.1:0-57660 GCA_024138005.1 Lumnitzera racemosa
GAGTCGCGCGTAATGCTGCCATGACAGGCCTTGGTGAGGACTGTCCCGTTTCTGCCGTCATTGGGCAGGTGCTCGCTCATGCTTGCGGCACCGTCAGCAGACGCCTCGTCGAAGACGTTATTCATCAGGCCGTCGGCGTCGACTGGCCACCGCGCGCGCAATCGCTGGTGAACCGAGAGCCTGACGCCCTGCAGCGTCATCTGCCGGCCTTGCTCCAATAGTCGCAATATGTCGGCAATAATCTGGTAGCTGTCGCGAAGCCCCTATCTGCTCGACGCGTGCACACGAAACGTCCACGACTGCTCGTCACGCTCGCGAGTCCGTCTGAATATCTCCAGCGCCCAGTGCGTTTTCCCAGCGGTCAGACGGCTTTCGCTGTATGGCTAGCTCGAGGCAACGCGCTTAGTGCCGCCGAGGCCAAGTAAGAGTAGTGCGACGGTCGGCGTTTGTCGGTTATCAGCGCATCGACTGTCCTCAAAAAAGCCTCGTCTCTGCCCGCAAAAGCGGTGTCCGCCGGCAGCGCGTTTAGTACGGTAGCTTCGGCGTCGGCTGTTCCTGCCGTCTTCTTGTGGCTTTGAAAGTGGTCGTGCCATAACCTGTCGCAGCGATGGAAGTCGCCCCGAAATTGTATCCTCAGCTGGCCTCGATCGGCTCGTCGAATCTTCAAGACAATCATCACGCCTTGATAGCTTGACGAACAACATAAAGCCGAGTGAAGACCATATGGATGTTCCCAAATTCCTCTCTTCAAGATGCATCGACAGGTAGAGGCAAAAGGGGGCGGCTCTGGCTTCTCATGAGAAGACAGCAAGCGGGTTAGGCCCCCAAATGATGGGAAGAGCCTGAGGGTCGGTTGCGACTGCAAGTTCGAACTTCTCACAAGGCAAAGACGATGGCCGGGTCGGCGCGTCAGCCTGCCAGCGAGTTTGGCGCGCACACACAGTACGCCGGGACAAGCTTCCTGGGGAGCCAGATCCACGCGCACAGCGTGACGATCGCGCCTGCGACGACGCACGACCGGAGCGCCGCGAGCCTGCGGTGGCTGTATCAGGTCGACCCGCGGCTTGACAGGGACGACATCCGCCGGCGCAAGGACGACGTGCTTGAGCGGACATGCGCGTGGGTCTGCGAGGATGCGGCCTTTCGAAAGTGGTGGGATGCGCCTGGTGGGGCGCTGCTATGGCTGCGAGGAGATCCGGGCAAAGGCAAGACCATGATGATGATAGCGCTGATCGATGAGGTACAGTCGCGCCTTGCGAGGGAAGGGCCGGGCGCCGGGCAGCTTGCATTCTACTTTTGCCAAAGCACCGACAGCAGCCGGAACAGTGTTGAGTCCGTACTCCGCGGGCTTTGCTGGCTGCTGGCAAAAGAGAACGACCGTCTCAAGCAGCACGTGCAGCAGGACTTTGAGGACTATGGCGACCTGTCTCAAAGCGCCGCCAGCCGCTTGTGGGGCCTGCTCTCGAAGATGGTGCAGGATGTCGAGCGGTGTACCTCTTCGTCGACGCGCTGGATGAGTGCACGCACGAGCAGACGCGGCTACTGCAGTACCTGACCCGTGGCGAGCCGCAGGTCGCTGCCAAGATCAAATGGCTCGTCTCGAGCCGCAACGAGCCCCAGATCCAGGCCCGACTCGAGGCGGTCTCGCTGCACACGAGCTTAGAGAAGCACGCCGCCAACGTCACTGGCGCCGTCGAGCAGTACATCGATGTCAAGATCCAAGAGCTGCAGCTCATCTGGGATGCCGACGAGAAGCTCATCAAGGATGTGAGGACCTATCTGACCACCAACGCTTCGGGCACGTTCCTGTGGGTCGCGCTCGTCTGCCGGCAGCTTGCAGAGGTCGACGTCTTTGAGGTCGCACGCGAGATGGCGACGTTTCCGTCCGGCCTCGATGCGCTCTATCGGCGGATGCTCGAGCGCGTCCTTGCCGACCGAGCAGCCTCAGACTGTCAGGCTTTACTACGCGCCATGGTCGTGGGTGGCCGCCCGTTGAGCCTGCAAGAAGCCTGCTTCGTGGCTGCACTGAATGCTGAGTTGTTCAACACGGCGTCGGCAATGAAGGCACTAGGCCGTCGCTGCGGGTCCTTTGTCACCTTGCAGCACGACAGCTTCTTTTTTGTGCACCAGTCGGCCCGGGACTATCTTCTCAGAAGGGAAGGCATCATCGGTGATATCCAGGCCGCGCACGCCGACGTTGCGCGCTGGTGCTTCGACAAGATGTCGCAGGAGCTGCATCGTAATATGTGCAGTCTACCCGGCCCAGAATCACTGAGCCAGGACGTGGACGATGCACTCCTGTCGCGGATCTTTTCGCCGGCACTTCGGTACGCATGTCTGCATTGGATCGGCCACACGATCCAGGCCGGGCAGCCCCAGCGCCCGTCCTTGTTGACCGCAGAGGACGCTCACGCGGATGGATTCTTCACGGGCAAGTTCTTGTATGGGCTCGAGAGCGTGAGCCTACTCCGGCGGCTGCCCGCGCAGCTGTCGCGGCTGATCGCCCTCGCCGAGGAGACAGACACTCATGGGGCAGGGGCCGCATGCGAGCTCCTGCCAGACGGTGTGCGGGTCATCGCGGCATCTCGGCAGATGGTCGAGCTCGCGCCGCTGCAGATCTACACCACGGTCCTCACGATCGTCCCGACGGCCAGCAAGATCCGCAAAACGTATGCCGAGCTGATACCCGACTGAATCTCCCTTGTCCCTGTCGCTGCCGCAAATTGGGGTCCCGCTTTGCAAGCTCTACAAGGCCACACGCGCGCTGTCACTTCCGTTGCCTTTTCTGCAGACAGACAGTCGATTGCCTCTGCGTCTGAGGACGGTTCAATCCGTATCTGGGATGCATCAACAGGGGCAGCACTTTCACCCTCGAACACGGCGACAGTGCCGCAGTGGTTCTATTTTCTCCTCGGTCTCCTTCACAGCTCGTGTCTGCTTCGACGCATGTCAAGCTGTGGAACACCCGATCCGGCGAGCTTGAGAAACGTTTCTTCTTCTCAACGACTCCACAGGCGATAGCGTTCTCGCCGGATGGTCGGCGGCTAGCCTCTGCCTCTCCTACCTGCGTCGAGATCAGAGACTCATCCACCGGTGCGCTGCTCTTGGAGATTACAACCGCAGATGTAATGGCTGTATGTTTCTCGCCGGATGGAAAGCGGCTTGCGTCTTTGGATCAACGAGGTCACGGCCACGTCTGGGATGTTCTTCAGAAAAGATCGCTCTACGAGATCTCTGGCTCCGGGTCTGTTGCGTTCTCGCCTGACGGCCGCATGCTCGCCACCGCGGCGGAGACACAACCGCAAAGACTTGGAACGCACAGACAGGCACTCCTCTCCTCACACTCACGGACACGGGGACCTTGTCAAACGCCGTCGCGTTCTCTCCCGACGCCACGGTATCTCAGCTGGCGACGGCTTCATCAGATCGGACGGTTCGCCTATGGAACGCGACAACGGGAGCGCCACTGCTCTCACTGCGTGGCCACAGCGACAGAGTGAGAGCGATCGCCTTCTCTCCCAATGGCCGTCGCCTTGTGTCGGCCTCGGACGACTTGTTCCTCCCCCCTGTGGGACCGTCTCATCACAGGCGTCATCAGAAGGCTCAGAATTGATGAAGATCCAAGAGCTGTCGAATGCGAGGGTCCACATGCGATCTATTCAGTTCTCCCCAGATGGCCGTCAAGCCGCTGCTGTCTCTGAGAAGTCGCTCCTCAGTGTCGTGGATCCAGAGACAGGCGCCGCGCTATTCACGTCGCTTGATTACGCCGTCTCAAGTCTGGCGTATTCTAACAACAGTGTTGGTTGGCGATCGCCTCGGAGGACATGACAATCGGCTGTGGGATGCGTCGATCAACACCATGATGCACTCTTTTCCCGATGCCCACTTTGGGCTCATCAATCAGGTGGCGTTCTCCAGCAACGATCAAATCTTGGCATCCGCGTCGGACGATCACTCCGTCCGGCTGTGGGACGTCTCGTCTGGCCAGTTGCGAAAGACCCTACAAACGGCCACACCATGAAGGTCAAAGTTGCAGTCTTCTCCAAGGCCGACTTCCGCTTGGCTTCGGCTTCTGACGATGGGACAATCCGGCTCTGGGACGTGACATCAGGAGCATGTCTCGCGACCTTGACAGGGCACTCAAATGGAATCACCACAATAGCTTTCCGGCCGGACGGTCAGCTTATCGCCTCAGCCTCGCGCGATCAAACACTCCGACTATGCGACACGTCTGGTCAAGAATCTACAGTACTCCAGGCGAATTCCAATTCTTGACCTTCTCGCCGGATGGCAGCGAGCTAGCGGCGGCGACTGCCAACCGCGACGTTCAGACATGGCATGCGCAGACAGGCAGCCCTCTGCGGCTCATCAAAGCCTGGGCAGTCAGCCTGCAGACGCTTCAATCGATAGCAGGGTACTCAGAATATCCAGCACTGCTCAGCATCGACTCGGACGGCCAGTGGGTGCTCGCTGCCGGCCGAAAGCTGCTACTTCTGCCGGAAAAGTCACGCAATCCCGTGTGGTCGGCCATCGCGATACGCTCGCCGTTGGCGGCGTTGCTTCTTTCATGTCTCGGCCCGTGTCTGCCGATCCCATCAGCAGAGTTTTTGGAAAAGTCAACTTCCTGACAGTGCGCCCTTCCGCCATCGATTCGACTTCTCGAGCCTCCGACTGAGCGTTTTAAAGCTGCTGCGACATCGACCCTGGGGTTCTATCCTGGTGTCAACCACGAGACTGAGGCCTTGTCCGCCATGACCTCCGCACCGCAGGCCAAGTCAAGTGGCATCTCCACGAAGCCACATACGAGCCTAAACTGCGAAGGGTACTCGAAACGTCGCTCACTTTCCGCAGCTCAACCGTCAAAGCCAGTGTGGATGACTCATGCACTACAGACCGCTACGTCTTGCTCGGCATTGTCGCCTCGTACGTCAAGCCGTCGGACAGTCTTGCGCGGTCGAATATTCGAGAGCAGCCGGAGCTATGGGAAGTCCGGTGTGAAAGTCGATCCACATTGATACCCTATCACATCGAGAATATCAATGCAGAGTCCTTCTTCGATGCCTGTAGATCTGGAAACGACTGCCGCTGGCGACTTTGACAGATGACTTGTTCATGACGCCAGGAATGGCTGTGGCTGCTGATCTATATCAGTCCTCTGCCCTACAGTGTGAGCTGTGTCAGTCGCGAAGGCGATCGCGTTGTCCCGTCCGCGGCTGCGTCAATAAGCGACATCCCTTTTCTCGACGTCCATCCAGGCGACCAGAACGATCGAGGCGAGGAAAATTGCAGACAAACCACAGCAGGTAGTCTCACAATGTTTGTTTGCCTGAACGATCGGTCGTTGACGAGCTGCGGGATCCAGATTGTCGCACAAGAGAGAACGGTCTGAAAGCCAAAGTATTCGACCTCGGCGCCGCGTGGGAAGAGCTGCGCGAACAACACCGTAAAGGAAAAGGAGATGCAGGCGCCCATGAAACCGAGGATAGCTTGCGCTGCGTAGAATTCCCAGGCGTGCTTGAAACCGACAGACGCCTTAGTCGAGATGCCGATGCAGGCCCAGATGGCGACAAAGGCTTGCACGCCGAGGCCTGCAATCATCACTGCCTTGAGCGACAACCGTGGAACAGCTTTCTTCATCGGTGCGAAGCCATAGAAGAGTATCCCAGCCAGCAATGCGGACGCAGGCTGGACGATGCCGTACGCCGTGAAGATGCGCGCGCTGCGCGACACGTTCAGGACCAATAGACTTGCTGTCACGCCGCCGAACACCAGCGCCGCATCTGCATAGATGGTGAATGCCAACAGCAGCTTGAAAGCCTCGGGGTACCTCCTCACAGCCGCTCAAAAGGTCGAGGAACGTCCGAAAGGGCCGTAACGTAAGCTTCGAGCCATTTGATACGCGCCTCATGGAGCGAATGTGACGGCGGGAGTGGTAAAAAGGCCCAGGATGACAGAGCCAGGATGATGCAGACGGCTCCGGATGCAGTGACAACGTAGAGACCCGCGTACAGGTCGACGCGTAGGTGACTCCGATCGTGATGATCAATACCACAGCTTGGCCAATGCTCAGCGCGTTGCTACTCCAGATGCTCATAGCCAAGCCAGTCTGTTCTCTCGCAGCTCTTCTGCGTTCGAGGGTGCTGACGCCCAAATCGTCCTCTGATTGTTGCATCAGGTAAGGGACAAACGCTCTGCCCACAGTCCCGGCACAGAAGCCGACGAGATTGAAGACGATGTAGAGAGCCGCAAACGTGTTAAAACGTCTGCAAGTTGATGCTCTTCAGTGCTGCGGCGGGAAGACACAACGCTCCAAAGACAAACCAGGAGCAAAACGTAATTGTGCCCGCTGATATCCAAGGCGGTCTGTGAATCCAGAAAATGCCAGGATCAAGACACCGCTGACGGCGAAGCAGATGGCATTGATGTAGTTGGAGAATGCGACGTAGTTGACATGGCCAGAACCGAACGGCACTTCGCACGCTGTGGCTGTCAAGTCGCAGCCTGCCCCGACGGGCCCGCCGGGTGTATGACCGATCGTGTATCCAATAATCTGAAGCTGGAAGATGGTGTAGGTATTGAAAGAACTGAAAGGAGCCCCCGTCGCAAACGCAGTGACCGCGTACGCCGCTTTGTATTTTCGATACTTTCTCGTCGTCCTCTGCTTGCTTCCAGACTGCTCCTCTTCAATCAGCACGGTCGCGGTAGAAGGCCCCATACTGTCGTGCCAGTGGCTTGGAGTATTGTCCAGGAGAAGACACGGCATTTGCCGCGGTCGATGGACGATATAAGTCTGACCGCCACAGAGGCAGTTTGCACCCCAAAAGGGAAACCTTCTCATCACATGTGGCTCGCGCGGGTTCTGAAGCAGCATAGTGCCTGCTGCAAAGGACCTGCTTTGATGCCAACGGCTAAGAAGTCGTTCTAGAAGTTGTCTCGAGGAATCACCCATGAGCAAGTTTCAAAGTCATTCCCCGACACTGTCCAAGAGCCGTCCCGAACACTCGCCTGGAAGAGACCAGATGACCCGTCCAATGCGGACGCAGTTGGCAGATCTGGTCGGTGGCGGCTCGTACTGCCTCGCCCTTGGCCCTGGTAGTCTTGACGATGTAGATGGAAGTTTCGCGGCATCGTCAGTGGTCTGATCGAGTGACTCTTTTTTTTGGGGTTAGTAGAACGACCATCCCAACGTAGAAGATAAAGTGGCGTGTCGCCGGCAAAAGTTTTGTGTGCACGCTCAGAACCCGGCGCGCGCACGGAAGCCTTCGTTCAAGTCCGCCGTGTACCCACTGTCGTGGTCGAGAGAGCGTAAAACCTTACGCAGCATCTCGGTTAAACACAAGGGTGGCGCCTCAAACAGCTCCACCGACCTTCGGCAAGCTGCACGCTGCCAGCACGAGGTACTGGGTGGTAGACGCGATCTTCGAGACCGAATCGAGCGCGATCGGAGACATCGTCGGAGAAATTATCGATCTTCGAGTGCTTGCTTCGTTGGTACTCAGAGTGGCTCGAACTTGGTGCCGCACCGACGACGCCATCAGTGTCGCAAGGGTCGCAGAACGGGCTGCACAAGTTGCTGATGCAGTCCAAGCGTCGCTCACGAGTGTTTGCAAACTGCTTCTCTGCGCTTGTTGCGCTCTTGACAAGGAGTCTCCTCGCAAAGCTTTTGTGTCGGGTACGTCAGAACACGCAAGGCCTTTTGTGAGAATGCCACGGCTATGCTCGGAGGATACCGACCTGCAGATGGCCATATAAAGACGTTGAATGCGATTCGGGTAACGACTTGCGGCATCAGGCGCTGCGGACTGCACGCTGGGCATGCAGGCTTGCTCAAGAGAGCTGCCTCCAGTACCGAGGCGACGAGTAGAACCCCTTGTATGCTGAACTTCGTTGGCTGCTCATCAAGAGTCAACCAAGCGCACACAGGACGAAGAACAACCAGCGGGTGCACCCCGGAGGAGCGCTTGGTTCAGGGCCGGGGAGCGCCACAGGCGTAGATATGCAGGGGCGTTGCCGATGACGCCATTGTTGTACGAGATGTGAGCGCCGTTGATCGGGTTGTCGCCAAAGGGCTGGGCGAGGTTGCAGGTCAGCGGCTCCTGGCCAAGCAATGGCACGCATAGCTTCGTCGTCGCGGCCGAATTTGCATAGCCGGCGGCAGACTGCCAGTACTCGTTGCCGTGGTGCTTGAAGCCGATGACAGAAGGTGGGATTTGCGGCACGCCGTCGTTGCTGTGCGTGACGCGAAAGTAGCGGCTGTTCGGGACGAGGCGCGTGACGTAGTCGCTCCACTTGCTGTCGCCGTTCCGCGGCTCGCCGTAGGTGTACGTGGTCACGCTGAGCCCTGAGCCGGCGAGCGAGGCAGACCCGAGTGCCGCCAGCGCACCGCCCAGCGAGTGCCCTGTCACCACGAGGCTGTATCCAGGATTCGCCGCCAAAGCATCCCGCACCGCGCTCAGTACACCTGCCGCGATCGAGTTGTACGCCTTCTGGAAGCCCGAGTGTACCTTGCAGTCGCTGCACGCCGTGCCGATGACGTTTAGCGATGTGGTCAGGAAGGTAAAATCAGTCGTCAAGTCTTCCTGCGAGCTCGTCCGCGGAAGCTGATCACAATGTTGCGCCTTTTTGTGGATCTGTCAGAAGCGCTTCCGGTCAACCGCTTGTTCAAGACGGACCTCCCGGGTACTTGAAGAGCGTAGCCTGCGTTTTCCGTGGCCGCGTCGTTAAAGTATTGCAGCACCTGCGAGCCATTCGCGGGCGCGCCGCAGACGTTGGCGTACGCAGCTGACGCAAACTGTCCGTATAGCAATAGGTTGTCAAACGTCGACCCGCGAGACTGCGTCATGTCAGCTTCGCCTGCAAACTGTGCTGAACCAGACGGTACGCACCAGGTAGGCCCTGAGCGCTGGCAGCGCTCACGAGCGCGCAAGCCAGAGTTGTCCAGCGCATGGTGTGATCCAGTGAGAGTACGAGGCCTGGTCGGTGTCGAGACCGGCCGGCGCGGCCGATTTGAGCGCGTCGGCAAGCTTGCCTCCGCCGGCACCGTCGCCATGTCCGACTCACGGTGCGCACCTCTTTGCCATATTGCCGGTCTCCGCTCGAGCCTCGAAGCCGCTATTGTGCGGGGCCGCCAAAGCATATCCTCTCGTCGCTTTACGTTCGTCTGGAGATGTCGTGGTGTCAGAAGATAAAGTTTGCGCTTGCGCTTGCGGCGTACCTCTGTTCTTTTTCGATAGTACGTAACCAGACGTCACCGTGGCCACTCTACACCAGGCGATGCACGAGTCGGCTATTGAAAATGTGACATCTACTCGTGTGGCGATGTCCGACGTCAGCTTCAAGGAAAGCTACTGTCTGCCCAGCCCCTGTGACGCTCGTATACAAGCGCTGATGAGGCGAGCGAGGTACGTGCTCCGTCGGCGTGCTGTTGATCGCGTAACAAGCGCTGGATGACGCCGGACGCTCGTGATCAGCAGACTGCGCAATCAGGTCTCGGCGAGTCGAGCCTCGGGAGATCGAGTATACGACTACATACGTACGAGTAGCCCCGAAAAGCGCATGCAGGCTACCCGGCATCTTCAAGCGCCAAATGCCCTACACCAAATTTTGCTTACCACCGCAGTACGCGGCGTCTGCCCCAGGATGCGATCCGTTGAGCATGCACTTCTGATGACGGCCACCTCCATTGAAAAGTCTTGACAATGAGAGACACGCGAGGTGCAATGCGAAATCGACACGTTGATGCCACAAAAGCTTGCGTTGCAATAGGGTTTGCCGATCCCATCCTCACGCCTTGGCTCCCCCGTACTGATGGCGCAGACGGGACGATCGGCAAGGTACCTGGCGTTGACTTGAGGAGCCCGCACAGTACATGACTGCCGGACGGATGTGGCTGATGCCCCCCGCGAGGGGGCTCTTGGATCGGCGTCGATGTCAAGACGGCGCCGGACTTCATTCACGCTTGCAAAAGTCAATCACCCTAGCCCGGCGCGACCCCGCTCGGTGCCGTCGAGAACGGAGATGACCTGCCGGCATGCGCGCGAGAGGAACTGGTCGTCTGCTCTTAATGGATGCTCGGGGCGTGTCGAGGAGCAGCAGACGTGTCAGGATGAAGACATCACTTGCTGTGCCGTTCCTCGCGGGCGCCGCAGTCGCGGACTTCAACACAGTGCTCGCAGATCTGAACACAATCTCATCGCTGACCAACACGTTGACGGTCGACATTGTCAAGGCGCAGGGTGGGCTGCTGGGATCGGCTCGCTGCTGCAGGTTCAGGAGGACGCCGTGGCGGTCGACAACGGCGGTCATTACGGCGACCAACGACTTTTGCACGCTCGCAGGCCTTCACAGACGACCAGTCTCGGCAGCTGTACGACAAGCTCGTCCAGCTCCAGGGTGGCGCGAACAACCCTTGAACGCCATCATTGCAAAAACTCCACGTTTGGCGACTTTCGTCCTGTCGGGCTCGCTTCTCTGTACCAGCTGCGGCTCGACACAGACTTTCTCGGCATCTCCTTCTATGGCAAGCTCGCAACCCTACATCAACCAAGGCGTCACCGTCCTCAGCGAGCTCAACGTCCTCTACACCAGCGATCGTCGTCTTTGGCGGCGTCTCGTCTTGACACTATCTATCTAGAACCTCTGTAAAGGGGATCTCTTATGACTGTTGTCTGCACGATCCGGATCGAGAGTGATTCATTGAGACCTCAATGCTGACAGAAGGGTTCTCCGCCATTGATCCATGCGCAGTCCGCAAGGAACGCCGTTGTTGGCTGCTTCTTCTGTTCGAGATCCTCGTCGCTCATCTCGTCTCTGGCGGCGGTGTTGCGGTCTGTTGCCATTGGGCCCGACGCACCACTTGGTTAGAGACGTTCATCATCGATAATGAGCGCTCGGGCATGGGCGAGCTCCACGTCTTTGGATGCTTGCTGCTATTCGTCGGGGGCAAGACAAATAACCCTTTTGTGACGGCAGGGCATCTGTACGTGGAGAAGGTTGACCGTTTTGCGGAACATGCTACGAGTAGCTGCTGGCATGAAGGCCTCGCACTTCTTATGTGCTCTGCTGCAACAAGTGTCGTCAACGTCGACGTCAAGTTCGCTAAATGGGCGACATCTTTCCGTATCTCGGGCCCGGGGACCGAGTCTTAGCAAGTACATAGCATGCGTACGCATCGCTCGACGAGTTCGAGTCTCACACGTCTGCCGTGTTGCCAGCGCGGAAGACTTGAACACTTTAGCAGTGGCGGCTGCAGCTTGCAAAACGAGTACCGCTTTAGGCGACAAAACAGGGTAGATGCGCGGGCATGGTCTCTCGTCTCTCGAGTCACAGGAAGTCCCCTCACCACGAGCGGCGTGTAAAAAGCTCGGCAAGTTCTATAGCCTTCCCGTCGAAGCCTATGCGAGCTTGCTGGAGGACAGAAAACCACATGGCAGACGACCGCGCTGTGCGTATGGTGGAGGGTAAAGTACAGTACGACGTCCAGGAAGCCGGAATAGCTTGCTGGACGTGGTAACAAAGGCTTGTATCCTCTCAGTCGGACGGAATATCCTCCTTTGCTTTTTTGTCCACGGCGGACCTGGGTCGTGTCACGAGTACCTGTCGCCCTTTGCAGATCTCGCGGCGAGCTTTGACATCCCTGTCATCTTCTACGACCAGATTGGCGGCGGCAACTCAACGCGGCTGCCACACAAGAGCGGCGACCTCAATTTCTGGACTGGCGGGCTGTTCGTGCGCGAGTCGACAACCTTGTTGAGCGCCTAGGCCTTGGCCGAGTATGACATCCTCGGGCACAGCTGGGGCGGCATGCTAGCGAGCGCATTCGCCGCGCAGAGGCCGGCCGGCTTGCGACGCCTGATCCTGGCAAGCGCGCCCGCCTCCTCAAGGCTGATGAAGACGGGCGTGCAGCAGCTGCTCGGCCGGATGCGCACGGATGAACGTGATGCGATCGTCCCGGCGACGAGGCGGGTGACTTCGATTCGCCCGAATATGCGGCTGCATGCGACGCCTTTGCGGAGGCGCTTCTTCTTCCCAGGGGCCCGCCGGCGGCAGGCCCGCGGACATGAAGTGTGCCAGCGCGCACAAGCGCGAGACGACCGTCTATCTCGACACCTGGGGCCCTTCGGAAGTCCGTGTCACTGGTACGCTGACCGACTGGGATACATCCGAGTCTTGCAAGGCCGTCATAGTGCCAACACTCGTCTATCGCGGCGAGGCCGACGAAAGGGGCAGCCAGTTTTCCATCCAGCCCTTTCTTGAGCATATTCCACAGTGCTCTCTCCATGTCTTTACCGACTGCGCCCACTTTGCGCATTGGGAGGCGCGAGAGCGCTGCATGGCTTTTCGTGGCCAGGTTCCTGCGCATCAGCCCTGACCGAGCTTCTTGAGAGGTCCTTCCCGGACTCGAAGTACTCGTACGAGTATGTACGATGACCTCGTATAGGAAGGAGCTAAAAATTGGCACGATACGTCAACGGCTGAGACGTTATTTTAAAGCGCGACAGGGCGGCTCCTCGCCAAATCCGAGACCATTGGCCTTCACTGCAGTACACTGCAGTAGAGCGAGGAGAGCAGACATGCGGACGCCGTGGATTTGGCGCTGGCAGGGGCGGTCGACGCTCTCCCGTCCGACGCCAGCTCTCGATGCAAGACACTGTCGCAGTCACAGCCGAACCCGCTGAGAAGCCAGTATCCCACTGGAACGACAGGCACTGTGAACGGCACGCTCGCTGTCATTCAGATTCCTTACAGCCTCGCACGATCGATCATCCCGAGCAAGTACGCAATCCTGCGCGAACGCATACCTATCTCTCGACCCGAGCTTTCCGGTCGACCAGTACCCGGCGCTGCTGCTCGAGTCGCAGCTGGACCACGACGTCGGCCAGGGCAACGCAGTCTCCATCTCCGACTTTAGCCGCTTTAGCTCGCCTTTCCTTTCGTCGATGTGCTGGGCGATGGCTACTCGAGCTTCACATACGGCGAGCAGATACTCCTATCAGGAAACAAACCCCTTGGCGATCCTGGCACGTCTGTGTACGGCTTCTCTGTCACAGAGGGCTAGCTTTGACCCGCCCTGCGACCCCTACGAGCGACGCAAAGGCGGCAACCGTGGGCCGCGACGTGTACATCTCCAACAGCTCCCTCTCTGCGAAAACAAAGGCCGCCTCGATCGAGTTCAAGACGCTGCAGCCCAGGGGAGCAGCCTGCCTTTTCTCTCGAGTTGTAAGTTTGCCTTTGTCGCTGTCCTTCTCGCCTGACACTTCAAGTCTGAAAAACATCACGAACCAGCCGCAGGTGAGCAGGCTCGGCGTGTGCGACAAACTACATCCGGTTCTAAACACCTCGGTATCACAGCCGCCCTTTGCCCCGACTCCGGTCACGGGTGAGGTCTCTATTTCGGCGCCGTTCTTTCCCGTCTCGACCGTTTTTGACAACGTCAACGGGTACCTCGTCGACAATGCTTTTCTTGAGAAGAACCTTGTCGCATGCTCTTCTTTGAAAGGCTACAGCGGCACCGGCTCCGGCGATTGAGTCGTCGATAAGCGTGCCCACAGGACGCTGCTCACTTCAGAAAAAGCAGTCTCTTAACATTCTTCAGAGTGGACATGAGGTCTCGACATAGCAAATGTGCTGTACGATGCGGAGCTTGACAGCAGCCGCAGTACGGTCTCTGTTGATCCAGTCGAATACCTGCTGCTGTGTGACGGGCCGAACGGGTTGCTAGGTCGAATAGGCAATGGGCGTTCAGAGTTGCTGATCGACCGGGCCATTTCTCCAGGAGCACGGACTCGCCTCGTTCGACCACCGCAGGATGAGAAGACAGAGTGGGCCTAGAGCGTTGACCTCGTCATTGATGTCCGGTCGGCGATGGCGTCAAGAAAAAGACCAGGCGTTGCAAGACGGTCTGACGGGCTCACTGGGCGGCGGCTTTTTCGGGAGCGCAGGGCATGCACAGCTTTGCGGGTGCCTTCGACGATGACTTCGTGTCGACCTTGTGCATGCGCTGAGTCCGAGCATGGAGGCTCTCACGAGGGTCGAGGTCGACGTCGCACGATTCGATAGGCGCACCCTTGTTCAACATCCAGGATGAGATAGTGTACCATGACGCCCGTGAGCTGGCGGGTGCCCGCCACCGACTCCTCGTGCGCCTTGCGAATAGCATCCTTTTTCCGACGATAAGGTTGTCTCCGGGTAGGCTTGGATGCAGATTGATGATGTCGACGCCGCGGTCTCTCAATGGCTGCAGAAACGCGTCGGACAAGATGTGCATGAAGCCGGCGCACACGACCAGCTCTGGTGCGTCCTCTAGCAAGAGGTTTACCAGCTTCGCGTCATAGGCCTGTCGTACTTTCGTTCGATCCGCAAATGGATCAACTGCAGCGTACTCTTTTTTGTGCTGCGCCATAGTGAGGGTGTTTGTCGGTATGCCATTGACGCGGCGCGCGTCAAGCCTTGCACGTTCTCGTGATTGCTCGTGACCCTCACGATTTTGCATTCCGCTCAGACTGGGCTTCTCACAGGCCTCGATGAGCGCCTGCAGATTGGATCCAGTCCCGGATATCAGCACCGACAAGCGCGTTCTTTTCCAGCGCCATTGCTTCAAAAGTCGTCGCCGCTGTGATCGCTGAAGAGCAAAGTAGGAGATGAAAAAGTTACTCCAAGGGTGGCGCGGGGAAAATTCGGTTCCGCTTCTGTGCCCGCGTACCGCTTGAGCTCTACAATAATGATAATTTGTAAAACTACGTAAGGCATGCATTAACGACATGCGACTTCGTACAGTCGTGGATCTTCTAGATCGAGCCATCTCAGCGTCTCAGGCTTCGTTTGCGGGGGCCGCCGTCTTTCGAGTCGAAAACAATGCGAAGGAATTTTCTGTCTCCTCCCGGCGGCTCTTACGTGGCACGAAGCGTGCTCAGACCCGTCGCACACAAAGACTGGCCCACGCGTCAGTGCGTGTAGCCATTGAAACGAGAGATCACAACGCCGATCACTCAACACGCAGGAAGTAACAAGCTTCTTTGTATCATTGTGAGGACGTTGCCTCATGGAAAGCATAAGATGCTATCGAGAACAACGGCGATGTCCGCGCCACAATTGTTGCAGGTGGTCCATCCGGTGAAATTATTGTAGCCGCACTTGGAACAATTGACACAGGGTGTTGGCTCGGTGATCCCGTGGGTAGCCATTGTGCGACTGGGGTGTTGATGTCAAGCACGTCGCCTTTCTTCAAGGTAGGTCAGCGATTGCGACCGGTCGTCACCGCTGGTGTACGGGATCGGGAGTCCACTCACGGCGATTGAAGGTCCTTGAAGACTTGGATATCTGTCTTTTTCCTCGGGGCAAGTCGCACATTTATGTAAATGGGGGGCGCGATCCAGGGCCCAGACAGGGATTGCAGTAAGCACTCTCCTTATCCGGTGATTTAGGCGCTTCGCGACTGCGCAGCGTCAGGCGGCGCAGCAGCTACTACGCAGCTCCAACCGGCGCAGCAGCTGTGCTGCTGGAAGGTGCGCAGCTGCTGCGCAGCTCCAAGCGGCACAGCTGCCTGCGAAGCTTCAAGCGGTACAGCAGCTGCGCAGCTCCCAGGGGCGCAGCAGCTGCGCACCTTCCAGGCAGCACAGCAGCTACGTTCTTCTCCGTAGCAGGACAGCTGCGCGGCGTGGAGAAAAGCACGATAATGGATGATAATGCAGATCAATCGGCCCCTCTGACGCGCAATCCAAAATTGCGTCTGCTCGTGCAACAAAAAGCAGTCAGGGCAAGACGATCGTTGGTGGCTGTAAACCCACACTGTAACGGCAGCAGCCGAGGCACCAGCGAGTAGACGATCTGCATGTGTCAGCCCGGCGCTTCTGCGCCAGCCCTCGTGACTCAACCCTTTGAGTTCTCCGGACGTGCAGAATGCTAGAAACATCGGCAGGCACCTTTGCAATCACTTTGCGCAGACTGTGCATATTGCTGATCCATGGTCTGCTGGAAATCGGTACTTCGTGACGGGAGCAGCTGCGGATCATCATTCCTGGGAGCCCTCTGCAGCAGCTCCCTCGGCAAACCTTGTCGATGACCTTTTTGAGGGGTCCCTTGTAAGCCATTGCCTCCTTCCAGCGCTTCCACGTAGAGTCATCGCGCATGAACCCTTTCTCCTCCAGAGCTTTTTTGTACAGCTTGCGGGACCACTCTGCCATGTCCTTGTAATCTGGCAACATGAAGCCGAATGAGACACACGGTTGTGTTGCGATCCAGAAACGCGGGTAGAAAGCTGCAGACTCCCAGTCCGATCACGCCGGTGACCTGGGCCAGCTTCGTCGATCAAGACGTTGGTCGGTGCGAGGTCGGAGTGATAGAAGAAGAATTCCGTCGGCCGGCGGAGGCGGGTCTTTCATCTCCCGCTTGTTCAGGGCCGTGTAGTGCCATTCCGGTGAAAGGACCCAAGGTTGGCCATTTCCACACTGGGTCAGTATCGTGGGAAAAACTTCTGCTGCATGAGACAGTAGTTTCTGAACTCCAGAACGGGATGCTGACTCCAAGCGTGAGGACGTGTGAAGGGCTAGAAGGCACAGTACCCGCAACCGTCTGCGCAACGTTATCGGCTGCGGATCGTTGAGGGAAGGCCAAGCCTCCGCAAAGTCTTTCCGGGAAGTGGCTTGAGGACTGTGAAGCTGCTTCCCAAGCGTGATCGACCCATTCGTAGACAAACCTCGGGGACTGGAATCGAAGGCCACTGCGCGCTTCACAAAGCCGATCGTGTTGGCTTCGGTCGTGAGACCATCGCACCAAGCTTTAACCTTGAATGTAGACAACCGCCGAGCAGCCAGACAGCCGCAGCACCGCCTGCATGGTGCACACCGGTTTGGCGCTGCGTTTTTGTTCCGTTGCCTCGGGGAGCTCCTCATAGACTCTTTTCTTTCTTCAGGATGAACGTCTGCCCTTTCTCGTCCTTCCATTGTGGCCAGCATCCGCTCTTTAGCCGTAGTTGGTCCGCTTCGCTCACAGACAAGCAGGCCGCCGAGCGCCCATTTGTGGTCCGCTGGCACGGCGAATGGGTGAATTTGACACTCCGGCTCCATAAGGCTTCGTTGCGTTAGTGAACATCTCGCTTGTGGCTCAGAGTACTGACATCAGCATGATTGCTGATCGCTTTGCATGCCGAGTCCGGTGCGAGACATGCACAGATTCTTGGACGAAGTATCTGGTGGGTGCTTTGCAGCTGCCTGACGCGGGCATGTGAGGGCGGCGCGCAGCAAAGTAAACAATCGGGGGTCTCCTACGAAATAGTGAAGGTCAAACCGCGCACTTCAGCTGCGTGTGCGTGGCAACCAAACGAGTACGGGGTAAAGGGACAGCGTTGATCTTTGTACTTAGTGACCCATGAGCAAGATCCATGTGTGCGCTCTCGCAAGCGAGCTGGTGACTAAAGCCTCGCGGCTGTCTGCTTCGGTTGCTTTCGTCTTGACTCAAAGTTCGCGAGTATGTCCGGGTGCGCCAGTGGTCGCGGCCCGCTCTCAATGACGCGCAAGCGCAGCCTTTGGGGACCCTACAAATAGTGATGTTGCAGAAAACGCTGCAGATTTTTCTGTTTGCGAATATCAGTGCCCCGGTCTCGAAAGCGTGTGGCTTGTCGCGGACTGATGAGTAGACGACTTCATTACGGGCTGCAGTTGTCCTGGGAAAACCGGGGCCTTTCGTCGAAAGGCATGACCTTTCAAGAAAATGGAGAGGGAACGTTGGACAAGTACCATTATCACGCAGGGCCAGGGGCCATCGGCCTCTAAGGCTTCTTTTTCGGACGGAACCCCCTTTTTTTCTCGCAACGGTTTTACTTTGGGCCGACGCTGTTTTCCAACCCCGGGACTTCCTGCCGAGGACGAGAAAGCTGCGCTGATATACAGCCCACGGGCAGAAATCGAGCCGCACTGATTTGGGTAGAAGGCAGGATTCACCCTGTGCGCGGCAAGGTTTGGGCTAGCGACCATACCGGCCGGTTCGCGGCGGCCCAAAAAAGCCCCTGACCTGGGTGGGGGCAGCAAGACCAAGAAGGGAAATATAAAAAAGGACACTCCTCTTAAACCCTTTTTTTTTCAGAAATCTTCACGTTTCTGTCCGTCCGCAACCATGGGTCAAGTTTCGAAAAACCTCTACTCTCCGGCCTGTTTCGCCTGGCGGCCCGCTTTGGCTGCTGCACCCTCCCCCAACCGATGAGATACACCAACATGCTGTGATGGGCAACACTCGGCATAAATTGACACGGGAAATCAGAGGCCTCCCCGGCTATGGGGCCCGTCCCGCGAACGCGCTACCCGCCATCGAAAATCCGCGACTATTGTGCCCCCCGGACACCCTGCGGCAATACGGTTTACATGAACGCGATGTGCTCGAGTGGAGGGGGGCACAGCAAAGCGGCGGCGGGGGGGCACGCGAACAATCCCAACCAGTGCCTTGGCAATTTGGCTCCGGGCCCGAACGACCCGTCTGGCGGACAGGCACTGGCAGTTTACTGATTTTTTGCCGTGAGATATTCCTCTGTCGATGGAATCGAGTAGTCTAAATGTCTTGCCATGGCTATGTTTTGGGTTGGGGACTTTTCAGGGGTCGGACCTTCGAGAATCCGCAGAAGGGTTGCTGAGCGAATCGTGCCCTCTCTAGGAACCCCGCAGATCCCCTGTCCAGTCCCTGCCACTTGCGTGGTAGCATGCGCCTTTTGGCCCCCTTCCGCGGGGGCCCACTGCGTCCCCACTCACTTGAGGCGGCGAAAGCGGCATGCCAAAGTTTCTTCGCGCTTAGTTTTAATTCACGTCCAATAGTCATAAGGAGTCCTGCCAAGCACGCGCGTGGGCCTGCTAAGAAAGCGCCAGCGGGTGGTGTCTGCGAGTGTACAAAGTATAGCAAGGCTGGGCATCCGGCCCCCTCCAAATGCGCCGATCGCCCGGACCCGACCTTGGCCGGTTTCCCCCTCGGCTACCAGTGCATCAAGTCTATCCGGCGGGTTTTGGTTTGAAGACACCTCTCAAGTCACCTGTGATGCTCGTGCGACGGTTTTTTCAGGGGGGACAGAGCCGCCTGTCACGCATCGCATGGTTCTTTAGGAAGTGTCCCTCGGCTGGCACCCCTTTCCCCAAATTTTTCCCCCGGCTGCCGCTGCCAAACTTGGGGGGGGGACACTACGGGCTTTACGCACGGTTGCGGCCAGCCTTGCGAGAGGGGGATGCATGGAGGGGGCCCGCGCCCGGGGTATCCAAAATGCACCCCGCTCCCCCCTTTTCCCCTTTTCTGGGGCGTCGCACGCTTTGTGCCCCCACCGCCAACATTTCCAATAAAACCCGGGCGAGTCTGATGACAGGCCGGGGGCCCCCCCGGCTAACCCCGGGTTTTGCAACAGGGGCCTTTTGGGGGCCCCTAGATTTTTTGGTTTTCCCCCCACGGGGAAACGAGCTCTTCCCGGGGCCCGGGTGTATCATCCCCTCGGGGGTGACCATGGTTTTTGGGGTTGGACAGGTAAAAAACCCTCGGCCGAAAGCGGAAAATTTTGGGGAGGGGTTAAAAAGCGTTCCCCTTTGGGCCCCTCGACCGGTTTTTTAAGGGGGCCGCCCGGTTTTTTCCCCCTTGGGGAAAACCCAAGCCTCCGGACACTTGGGACCCCCGGTGGGCCCGTGCGAAAATTTGGGGTTTTCGCAGGGGGCCCCAACACAGTGGCCGCCGTGGCCCGCCGTGGCCCCAAACGAGGCTGAGTTTATAGTACCACAAAGCCCCTTTAGATTTCCTTTTATGAGCGGGGTGCAGCGGGGAGCCCCCCGGGGAAGATTGTCTTAAAATCTCCCCCGTTAAAAACCAAGGGGCCCCCGGCCCCCGTTTCCTACGGCGACAAAAAAATGGCGGGTTTTTAAAAAGTCCCATTTTTTTTACTGGCCTCGGAAGGGGACAGCAATGACTTTCTAAACTTTTGTACCAGTTTTAAAACCCCCATCGAGACGTTTTCCAACGAGTAAGGGGGGCAAAACATCGTGGTCGTTTTTCCCCGTTCTCCTCGAGGGGCCCCTTTTTCCCAAAAATTTTTCCGGGGTTATGAGGGTTTGTTGACTGCAAATTTGGGGGGGACTACTGTACAGGGATTTTAGTCTATACCTCCCCGACACTTGCAGGAAAACAAGTCGGGGGGAAAACGACTTGGACCCGCCTGGGTTTTTCCCCGTTTTCAAAAAGCAGCCCGGTCTCACGCGGGGGGGGGGAAGAAAAAGGGTTTTCCGGTGGAGCCATCGGCAAAGTTGGGGTTCAATTCTTGCCCCTTTTTTTTCGATTCTGTTGCCCCAACGGCGGAAAAATGGATTTCCCCATCCACCTGTCCTTGCCAAGCAAAGCCTTTTTTTAAGGGGCGCCCAAATCAGTGCTTTCGCCCCTGGGAAAATTCCTTTCCCCGCCCCCTGATTTTTTTATGAGGGTATTGGGGGCATTAAAAGTAAGCATACGGGGGGAAAAGGGGTCGATCTTTTTTGGACGTGCGGCGAAGTTGCGGGGGGTATTTTTTTGGAAGTGATGATGGGGGGGGTTCCAAAAAAAAAACGGAAAAAATTGGGGGCCCTTTTTGGGGATCGACGACGAGTATTGATAAAATACTGGCCCCATCGAAAAAAAAAATTTTTAAAACCGGACTTCGATCGCAAAAAGTGTTGTAACTTTTAAAAAGGAAGATCTAAAAAAGGTCGACGGTTCAGCGGACGGGACACCCGGGGCGCAAAGAAAAAAAGGGGCCCCGTCCACCAAAACCTTTTTTTTCCCCTCAAGAATAAGCGAGGTTTTAAAACGCGAAACCCCTTGCCAAAATCGACAGAGTAAAACCCGGGGGGCAGCGCGAGAAAACGCCGATAGTATTGGAGTTCAAAGTACGTCCGGAAGAGGATTTTTAAGAGTGACTCTGATCCTTTTAAATCGGGGGGCGTCCGTTCCCAGCCAGCGTTTAAAAACAAGGGGCGTCAAAACTTCCGAAGGCTGTGTCGGGAAAATGTTTTAAGGTTTTGGGGACGAGCGTCCCTTGGGGGCGCGGGGGGTGGGGGTTTTTTCATTTTGCGTCAAGGATGGGCCCCGCGAGTTGGGGAAAAACCCAAAACATAATTTCCCCTGAAAAACGCATTGAACACGGGGGGGCCCCCAACTAAGTGGTTTCCCCCAACCCCTTCCCTTTTTAATCAATTGGGGGGGTTTTCAGCCGGGGCCCCGCAGATTTTAACCAAAAACCTGACCTAAAGGGGCCAGTGGCCGCCGGTTCTGGACGTCCAAAAACGCGCGAAAAAGACGCTGACCCCACGGTACCCGCTCGGCGGGGGAGAACCAGGCCTGCACATTCGCGGGGGGCCGAGCAAAACGCTGATGAGTTGTTTTTTTTGCCCGTTTTTTTCGCCCAAAATTTTTGGGCCCCACGGTGGCAGGGGCCCCCGCAAAGGGGCACTCGGAACTCATTGTGAGCTCGTTTGGGCGGGCCAAAAGCTGAAAAGGTTTTCCCGCGTCCGCCTGGGTTTTCCCCGGCGAATCAAACCTGAGTGGGGTTTTTGATCAATTTTTTTTTTCTGGGGCGGCTGGCACGTAAAAGCACCCAAAGCGGGCCCCTGAAAATGTGGTTTTTTCCAAAAAGCCATTGAAGCTACTCCCCCCGGGGGGTTGCGGTTTTTCGGCCCCCTTCGGGGAAAAGCAGTGGCACGCCCGGGGGTCCTTTCTCTGATGGCAGCGCCCCCCGGGGGGCCCTGGAAACTTGACAAGAGCCGCTCCTTTCTGGCGCCTTTCCCGCTTGGGCGTCTTTATTCTCTTTGGGGGATTATCAATTTTTCCGTACTTTTGTGCAGGGGCCCAAAAACGTCAAAAAAAGGGCCCTTTTTGGGGGGGATCCTAAAAATTTTTCCCCGGTGAGGGGCCCGCGTGCTCGCGCTTCTGAAGCAGTCAAAAGACACCCCGGCCCGGTAATCGTTTCAGCCGCGGTGGCACCCCCAGCCGCGCTGGCGTTTTCAGCCACGAGGGCCCCCTTTTTTAGACAAGGGGGCTTTTTTCCGGGTCAGTCGGGAAAAACCCCTTTTTGGGGCCCGAAAAAAAGCAATTTTTACGTTTTCCGCCGTAAAAAGGGAGCAAAAAATTTCCCCCTTTTTGGGGGCGGGGGAAAGGGGCAGGATTTTCGGTCGATTTTTATGACGGGGATGACTAACCTCCCCCGGATAACCGCAGGGCCTCGAAAGGGGGGAACGCCAAGAGTTTTTTGGGGCTTTTCGTGCGCCCCCATCTTTTTTAAACTTTGTGTCGTAGATCATAAAAAACCCGTGTAGAGGGGGTTTTTTTCCACGCACGCATCATGGCCGAAGCAGAAAAAACCCCCCCACGAGCGGGTTTTTGGGGCAGTTTCCTTCCTGTACTGGGGAGTCCCGGCCCCGGCCCCAAAGACTCTTTTCGCCAATTATTAGAGGGGGAAACTGGGGGCAATATAAAAAAGGGGGGCCGACAGACCCCTTTATCTGGGGGGTTTTCCCCCGAAAAGGGGTTGGTTTTTTTGTCCTCGAAGCATGTCTATCCAGATTTTCAAGCTGGTGTACCCCCCCAAAAGAGATTTTCCCCTCTCACCCAAAATTAAAGCAGTTTTTCTAAAAAAGCGAGACCTAAACCCTTTTGGTTTTTCCGGGAACCAAAAGAAGCATGCGGCACGGGGTCAAAGTCTTTTCAAAAGAGACCTCTGCCCCCTTTTTGGGTTTTTAGAAGTCCGGCTCTAAACAGTCTCGTACGGTCTTGAAAATCGCGTCAAACCCCCCGTGTTGTATTCGTGAGTTTTTAGCAAGGGTCACAAAAAACTCGATCGTCCCCGGGGGTTTTTGGAATTTGCCCCCGGGGAAAAGCGCGAGACCTCCTCATGTCTTGACGATACCCTTTTGGGCCCCTTTCCCTTTTATGATGAAGCCTTTTTGGGGAAAAACCAAAGGCGTTGCTTTTAAAAAAAGGGGCGTCTTGAAAAGCCGAAAAAAAAAAGACCCCCGGGATGGGAAAGTTTGTCCCCCTTTAAACCCACCGACAGCCTTTAAAAGGCAGCACGCAAAACCGGGGGCCCCGGCTGATAAGTTTTGTACAGCCCCCGGCCCCCGGGGTTTTATTCCGGAAGATCTTGCGGCTTTGCGCAGCGTTTTTGGGGCCGGGCTTGGGTTTTACCTCGCCGATGACGCGAATGCCCAGGCCTGGGCCGGGAAAGGGGGTGGGGGCCAAAAGATTGTGGGGGTTTTCCCATTTTTGGCCCCCAAGCGCGCACCTCATCCTTGAAGATTTCCCTCAAGGGCTCTATAAAGTTTTGGGTTTCATTTTTGAGAGGGGTCCGCCCCGTTTTTGAAGCTCTTAAAGGCGCGCTGGGCCCTTTTTAACGAGCCCTCCCGATGACATCCGGGTAGAGAGTCCCCCGAGGACCCCTTCGACATCCCCTGCATGGGGTTTTGCCCAAGTTTTTCCTTTGTATCCAAAACGTTTCCCCTTTTAAAGACTCGATGAACGTTTGGGGCCATGATTTTCCCCCCCCTTTCGGGGGCGTCCACGCCCCCCCTTAGTCTTTTTGGGGAAAAGGGGCGCCTTCTCGGGGAAAACCCTTTTAGGTTATTTGTGGGGGCCCTTTTGCGCAAATTTTTTTCCAAAAGACTCGCCTCGCCCTCGCGCGGGCCCAAAATTTAAAAGAGGACGGCGGGGAAAACCTTGGGGCCGAGGGCCCAAAACTGCTTTTAATTTCCCGGGGGCCACATAGAATAGGCCGCCGCTGCAAGCCCCCAAAAAATTGGCCTTTGTCCCCCCACAAGCGGCGGATGCGCTAAAACCCCTTTTCAAAAAAGGGTTTTCCCAAGGTTTTCCGCTTTTCGCCTGCGCCGCAGATTCGCACGGGGAATTTTCCAAGCTTCGTCCCCTTTGCCGTGTGGGTCACCTTGGATAAAAATGAATCCCGAGTGGGCTTTTTTGGGGTGCGCAAAAGGCCCCAAAGGGCGCGCCCCGGTCTTTTGCAATGACTGCAAAGCCGTCCGGCATTTTTAAATTTTCTTGTCGCCATGGTTTTTTTCCCACACTTCCCCGTCTTTCCCCGGGCCCTTTAAAGAGGGCACCCCTTCCCCTTTGGCCCCTGCCCCTGCCTCCGCTCCTCTGAAAACCCCCCTGCGCCGACCCCGAGGGCAGCTCCACCGATTCGGGGGTTTTTTTTCCGCAGCCACGCTGTGCTTATCGTGTTTTCCCCGCAGCTTCCCCGGGGGGCCCTAGAGAAAACCCAGGATTTTGGTTTTGGGGGCCCAACGTAAAGACAAGATCGCTGACGGGTGGCCCCCCCCTCTTCGTACCTGAGGGGCGGCCCCCCCCCACAGGATGGGGGCCTTTTTTGGTTTTTTCCCTCCAGCTTCGGGGGGTCGGTGTTTGGGGTGAAGCCCTCTCCCAGTAGACATTGAGCCCGCGCAGTCCCGCACGATCAGGTTCGGGGCGCAGCCAAAGTCGAGCACCCCAAATGGTGTCAAACTCTGCGGGGGGGGAATTGATCCCTCTTTTTTCGTCCCCCCCTTCTTCCGTTTTTCCCGGTTTTTGTTTTTGACTGTGCGCGGGGGCTGAAAACCTTTTAAATTTTTTCCCCTTAAGGGGGCTGACGGGTTTGGGGCCCCGTGCTAAGATGCTTTTTTCCCCGTCTGACACGCTCTCCCCAAATGTATGTAAATTGAAAATCCCCCCCACGCCCAGGTAAAGGGGGTTTTGACGTTCCTCGCTACGGCGTTATTGAAGGTGGTGAGCGCCGCTTCTCTGTGACCTGGGGAAAACGTGGGCCCGGGGTTTTTTTTTCCCCGGGGAAAATTTTGCGTTGTCCTTTTTGGGGGGGGAAGGGGCCCACGTGCCCCCATGCGGGAACTTGCGCAATGCAGTAAAAGGTTTGGGGCCTAAAACCCCCTCAGGGGCCGGGGGCCCGAAAAACTGGACCCTCGATAAATTCCGCCCGAAAACCCTTGGGGGAAAAGCCATGAGTGCCGGAATTTGTCGTTCCCCCTTTGCACGTGCCGTGGGGGGCCTCCCCCTGTCGTCCTTTTTGTTAAAAGGTCGCTAGGCCTCGCTGGTGCTCGCCCCTGACTGGTGAGAAAAGGCTGAGCTGGCGAAAATCTATAATTCTTTAAAGCCAAGAGGAGGCCTCTGCTGGTCTCTGAATGGGGGCCGCGCACGTGACCCCCCGCGGGCCGCCCCTATTCACCGGCGCTCTAGTACGAAAACCCGGACCCCCTTGGGTGCCCCCCCTTTTTGGGGGGTCAAGCCGATGGGGGGAAAAATTTTTAGTGGGGGAAACCGGGGGTTGGGTTTGGGGACCTCGCAAGAGCCGGGCGCCCACAAAGAAAATCGCGGTAGCTCTTCCGTGATGGGGTTCCCCCAAAAAAAATTTTTTAAAGGGGGTCAGTTTTCTCTACATTTAAGGGGCTATTGTAAGCCCCCCGGGTTTATGTCCCAAAGAGGGAACAGCCCCTGTAATTTGGACGTAAAAGCAGGTGTGGGCTCAATTTTGGGGGCGACGCCCCGTTTGGAACTCAACGGCCCCCACTCGATTTCCGTGTACGGGTTTCCTTTGGGGGCCCCTTTTATGCCGTTCTTCAGAGGGGAAAAACCCAAAACTTACGAAAAGCAGTGAGGTAGCACTTGGGGGTTTTTCGCGTGGGGGGCCAAAAGGGCCGGGGGGAGTTTTTCATATTTGCATTTTTCAGTTTTTCCCTAGAGATCTAAAACTTTTTTGCCGGGGGCCTTTTATCGAATAAAAAAGCTTGTTTGTACTGCAAAATTCCTCAGGTGATGTTAAAGGGGCGCATGGGAAAAAGGCCCCCTCGGACGGAGAACTTTTTTTAAGGACATGTAAAAACGGACAAGTTTTTGCTCCGTTTATGAAAAGACAAAACGCACGGCCCAATCCACCCGGGGCCCCCGGGGCTGCCCCCCGGCTGCAAAAAAACGCACGAGGGGGGTTTGATGTTTGGGCAAAAATCATGGCCCCCTTTTCAGTACAGTATTGTTTTTCCGGCTTGGCTTTCAGCCCCTTTTTCAAAAAAAGCCACCCCCTTTCCTTTTCCGGCAAACGCAGGGGCCCCGGCCCCCAAAATTTAAAAGGGGATCGAAAAAGGTAAAACAAGGTGAGCCCGATGTGACAGCCCCTGGGGGCGGCGTGCTCAAGTTTTCCAAGACCAACCAGAAAGCGCCTGCGCGATCGCGCGAACAGAACCAGGCGCTGCACGGCCCAGAAATTCCACGGGCAGAGGGGCCCGACGGGCCCACGGGCGGCCTTTTAAAAAAATTTTTCTTTTTTTACCCCGCGCGTGGCGTTGGGGTCCCCCCCGATCGTCGACGCCCCGATGCTTGAGGGGCTAAAACAGGGAAAAAGCACGGGTTCATTTTCGAAAATCGCGGGGGGACGGGTTTGGGGTTTTTTTTGAAAAAAGCTGATAATCTAGCGCGCAAGATGGGCGGCAAGCACCCCCCCGGGGTTCAGAAAAAAACCCCGGTTTTACTCGGTCATAAAAAGGCCCCCGGGCCCCCCCGATCGACCGGTTGCGGGCAAGCCTCCTGGCTGCTACTGTAATTGGCCCACGTCATTTTTCCCGCGCCTTTCACACTCCCCAGGGGGGAAAACCCCTTTTTGCCCCCCCCAATCCCGTACTGCCAGCCCCGATTTTCGCCCGCCCCTCGACAAACCCAGGGGAAAAATGCCCCCCCCCGTCTCTCATTTTTTCAGGGGACGAGGAATACTGGCTTTGGATGGACTTCACGGAGGGCGTGGAAGGGCTGATGCAAGGTAGAGGTGCCCGTCTTGCGGACCTTGGTCGGCAAATGCCGGCATCACGGCCGGGCGCTACCTGTGCGGCGCGCTACCTCTACCGCGCGCTACGACCCGGCGGTTCCGGTAGGCCGGGCCGATGTCCCATGGGGTCTCGCGTCCAATGTCCTGCGCTCTGGGCGCAATCTGCCGCAAAGCCGTCGGCCTGGCCGGCCGGGCTTTAGGCCGTCCGGTTTCAGTCCCGACCCCCTTTCTGTCGGAGGTGAAGCCTTGTCCCCTCCAGATAGAGAATGAAATCGGCAGGGTAAAGAAGGGCGCCGTGCTTGTACTGAGCCAGGCATTCATCTCTGCAACAGATCGAAGCCACGAGAAGCCTCGATCGGCTGGCTGCGCTGTCGCTGACGGCGGCGGGGTGGTCGCGCTTCGTTTCGGAAAGAAACAGGCGAGCTATCGCGCGGGACGACTGCCCGGCGATTCAAGTGCAATCTGGTTTTGGGGCTGCTACGGGGTAAAAGGCGGGATTCCCTGCGGCCCTCGCCGGGGTGACCTGCAGCCTACAAAAACCCGGGCCCGAAACTTTTGAACACCCCCCAGCCGGGGGGGGGAGTATGTGTGCGCTCGTCCGGGACTTTTTTCCGGAACCACTCGCCACAGGCGAAATCGGACGGAAAATGCCAGAAAGTACCCACGTAAGGGACGGCTTCGGGCAAAACATCGCCAACAATTCGGCACACGACACGACAAGCTGGAGGGGGAACAACAAGAACACGTGGTCGGGGGGAACGGCTGCAATAACTTCGGGTGGCGTTCACGATGTGCAAACCCCCCCGGCCCCCGCGATTCCCGGCATCGCGATGGGACCGTCGCGGCCCGCTGGTGCCCGGCACCCAGAAGGTCGGAATGTCCAAAAGCTGGCCCCCGCTGGAACCCCTCCCGCTCAACGCGTTGCGACAAACTACGGCCAGTGGCGGCACGACCGCAGGTTTTGCACGGGGCCCCCCGGCTCGGGGGGCGCGCCCGGCAGCGCCCCAGGGCGGCTTTTGCCCGCCTGTTAAAACACAATTGTGGCACCGACTTGTTTAACAACGGCGCCGGGCCTTCGTCGCCCAAGAGCAACGGGCTACTTTGAGGCGTGGAACGTTCAGCGCGACTGCCCCGTCACCGAGGTCGACAACTTTGACTGGTCCGAGTACTCGCATGTGCACTTTGCGTTTGCCAACGTCACGACCGACTTCAAGGTCGACGTCTCAAACGTGCAGGATCAATTCCAGAAGATGCTGCAGATCACCGGCACCAAGCGCGTGCTCTCCTTTGGCGGCTGGTCCTTCTCAACCTCGGGCGACACCTATGCGATCTTCCGCGACAGCGTTACGGACCAGAACCGGCTCACATTTGCGCAGAACGTCGTCCAGTTCATCAAGGACAATGACCTCGACGGCGTCGACTTTGACTGGGAGTACCCCGGCGAGCCCGACATCAAGAACATTCCACGGCCTCGCCCCAGGATGGTCATAACTACCTGGCCTTCTTGAGGGATATGCGCACCTGCTGCCTGCGGGCAAGACGCTATCGATCGCCGCGCCCGCATCGTACTGGTACCTGAAGGGCTTTCCGATCGCCGACATGGCCCAGGTTCTTGACTACATTGTCTACATGACCTACGATCTCCACGGCCAGTGGGACTTTGAGAACAAGTTTGCCGACCCAGGCTGCCCAGGCGGCTCCTGCCTGCGCTCGCACGTCAAACTATACCGAGACTTACAACGCGCTCGCCATGATCACAAAGGGGCGTGCCCTCGAACAAGATCGCCGTCGGTCTCGCCCGGTACGGTCGTTCATACGGCATGACGGATCCGTCTTGCCAGGGCGATCAATGCACTTTTACCGGGCCTGAATCGGGGGCTACTCAAGGTCTCTGCCACCAAGACCGGCGGCTACCTCGGCCCTCGGCGAGATCAATCACATCCTCGCCACCGACACGAGCGCAGTTGCCAACTACGACCACGGCTCGGACTCGATCATCATGACCTACGGCGACAACAACTGGGTCTCATACATGGACGACAACACCAGACAGGCACGCATCAACACATACAAGTACTTGAACTTTGGCGGCTGGGTCGAGTGGGCCGTTGACCTGACCGTCAACCCGAACCTGCCTGGCAAGTCGAGCAACATCGGGGTGTTCTCTGAAAAGTCAACGAGCAACGGCAACGTCCCGGACCCGAATATGAGCTGCCTGGACTATGAAAACTACCTGGCATCGGTCGGCCGCGACATGGACTCGAGCGACTGGGCTACATTCAAAGCGCAGGACGCACTGGCCAACTACATGTACAGCCAAACACCTACGGAAACGGCAAGCTGCTGAGTGGTTTCGCGCGTCACTGGGGCGTCAAGACCTCCCTAGGCAGCTGCACCATCGACGCAAAGTGCCCTTTGCTCAACTGCAACGACATGCAGAACAACAACCAGCCTGGCAGCGCTTCTGCCTACCTCGTCATGGTCGCCTTTGGCAACCTCATGCGCTCGCTCAGCACGCTTTACTCGGATCTGGGCGATACAAAGTCAACTTTCAACGGGCTCCAGGTGCACTACACCAAGACCTATGCTGTTAGCCAGGATCAGGCGGCCGACAAGCTTGCCCGCCAGGAGGCGTTTGCCGGCCTTCAACTGGCCGTGTCGCTGCTGGGAATACTCGGCGGTCCCGAGGGTGAGGCTGCCGGCACGATTGCATCTGGCATCCTTGGTGCCGTCAACACTGCCCTCGATGGCAAGAACCCTGAAGACGAGACTCTCGATACGCTTGACAAGCTCGAGCAGCTCGTCAGCAATGGCTTTTGACTACGTCAAGTCCGGCCTCGAGACGCTCTTCGACGGGCTCACCTACAATGGCGTCTCGAACAATGCCAACGTGCTTGACATCTTCCGCAGCGGGCAGTTCCTCGACGACAGCACAATCCCGATCCTCGATGAACATAACTGGCCGCCAAGCAAGCGCCAGAGGATCATGCTGAATCAGCTCGGCGGCGCCATCATCAACTTTGCCTGGCGCACCCAGCGCGTCTGGCTCGTCTCGTACCCAATGTCCCAGGACCAGTTTGACAACACAAACTGGTACGCCGGCAATGGCGACTTCCGCCTGCGCTACTACTACGATGGTCGTGGTTTCTTCTACCAGTCCGTCTTTCCTCAGCAGGACAGCTTCGACGGCGCCTACATGGACCCGCGTACGCAGGACCCCCCCCGGCTGGGGCAACATCGCCGACGCGAATCCCAGCAACGACTTTGACTTTACCACCCCCAAATCATCCAAAGCAGCTGGGACGGCTACAAGCAGGGCGGCTACGAGGCCACGGCCGACATGACCTTCTTCAGCAACCCCAACAACTTCAACGACGTCAACAGCATCCTTTCGCAGTCCCTGACCACTCCGGGTCTGTTCAACGTCGCAAAACTGTCCGCTCGACTATCTTTCCTCCTTCGATGTCTTTGTCAACAGCATGTCCGGTCCTGGCGCGCTTTTACGACTACAACGACAGCGGCACCAACAGTCCGCTCTGCTACTGCCTTTACATCCAAGACAACAAGGGCAAGGTCCTTTGTTGACTATATCAGCGTCGGCGGCTGGGCCTACGGCAATCACCCCTTCTGCGGCGACGATCCCCAGCGTGACTTTGACCCCAACAGCTCCTCTCACCTTTGAGTCTTTCTCTCTCTTTCCCTTTATGTACCTCGAATCATGCTTTCTGCTGCCTCCGCCGTTTCTTACTTTTCACTCCCAGCCTGATGGGTCTTCCACGTCGTGGTCGTCTCTGTCGTCTATCAACATAGTCAGCCAAGCGCAGGCCACCTTGCCTTGTCGTCATTGTTGATAGCGTGTGCTTTAGCGTTGCTTCCATGGAAGATCCCTCCGCTGTCTCGTCGAGAACGTTTTCCTCAGGCAGCTGCCTCTCCACAAGGACTGATCGTAGCCACCGGCTTTTCCGCCTCCTCCAGCCATGCCTGCTCCGCCCTCGGCTTGCTTTTTCCTTCTCCCGCTGAACTACAGCTATATTACAGCAAAATGCGTCCCGCGGCAGAGAACGTGTACAGCAATCGAGAAAGCGCGGAAGGGAGATGATACAGAGAGGGGGCGGGACGAAGGCGATAAAAAGAAGTCGGCTGCCTCGATTGGAGAACTGAAGAACAAAGGGGGGACAGCGATGGTGGGTTCGTCGTACGGAGAGTCTGTTATGTGCAGTCTTGTGGCCGCCTGAGCCAGGCAGAGGTAGCAGCTGCTGCCTCTGCACTGCTGGCTGACACACAAGGGGCCAAGGGAGAGGAAGGACAAGAGCACGCTCAGCGAGCAGGACGCCGCCCGGAGGCTATACGCCTGCTCGCTGCTTCTCCTCAGCCTCGGCTCGCTGGAGCGCCTGAGGGACGCGGCCTGGGTCTCACGGAACCGCGCAATCACACCGAGGTCGGCGACGCGCCGGCCTTGTCTGAACGTGTTAGCAGCGCCGTGACGCTGCTATTAGGGAGGTTTAGATGCCGCCTGAGACGTATGTATTTCCTGCGACGCAAATCGGCCGCGCCTTTCCTAGCCCGGCTAGAACAGCGAGGGCTCAGAAATACGTCGGGACGCAGAAACAGCGTCTGAGTGCCAAAACTGCCTCTCAGAGGCAGTTTTTTGCGTCCCAGTAAACAAAAGTGCATATTCCAACCGCTATAGGCGTGTTGTATGGCTGAAATCCCTAGAACAGATAGCATAGGTACTGATGATGCTGCCTGTTGAATTAGAACACCTACAGCCGCTGATGGGCGAGGTTATAGGCAAACGAAAATACGTCGTTGAAAAAGGGCCTTTTTTGGTGCATGTATGCGGGCGACGGGGCACTCGGGTACGCACACCATCGTTGGCGACGACAGCTACTCACCATGCTGACAGCTGCTTTGCGTCTCAGCAAACGATGCGATGAATTTCTAAACCTCTAGAGAGACGCAAACCGTTGCAAGACGCAAAAGCGCCTTTTTGCGTCGCAGGAAATACGTCGCGGGCGGGATCTAAACCTCCCTACATAGATAACAGCAAGCGGGGCCGGCGTCTTTTCTAAAAGAGAGCGCGTCTCACTGCGCAGTCACCTTCTTCAACACCACATCTAGCCTAAAGAAGCAAAGCCGCCCGCTGTGAGAGGCAGCTACCACGGACTCGTGCTGTACCGAAACGGCTCCACAGTTTCAGATAGCGCAAAGAGGGAAGCAGACCGGCACAGGGCGTGACACCTTACCTGTCGCTATGAGACGAGGATGCGGCTCGATCGTGGCTTGCCGGTGTAGCAGCTTGCCGCATGGCCACTACTGTAACTCTTCCTCAGTAGTCGTACCTGGCCGGGTCATCCTTTGAGCAGACCAGCGGCTCAGGCATGCTTCGAAGTCCACTGCTGCACCTTGTACTTGTGTTGATCCAGCAGCGAATAGCGTCATCTCCGGAGACAGCCTGCCACGTTTGCGGCTGCATCTCAATGGCATGTTTGATGATCATTATGAAAGCAGACAGTGGATCCGTTTCTGTCATGCCCGGTCGACCGCTGCGTTCAGGCGAGGAATGCATTATAGCACTCTCCGAGATCCATCGCGCGTGCGACAGCGGCTCATCGCTGACGTCAGAGGGCTCACAGTAAACGCTCTCCGAAATTTTGGCCGGGTTCTTCGTACGCGTAGCGCCTCTCCGTCCATACTGACCGCTGCCCTGAGCTGTCAATGTCCACATGGCAGTGATCCCACTCGTATTTGTGGTTGCACCATCTGCCCTCCATGTATCGTTGCCAGATGACACAGGGACCCCCGAAGCGTGTTGGCAAACTTGATGATCGTGTCTTTGCTGACGCAGGAATCACGCAGCATGATTTTGCTGACGTTCGATGACGGCAGATTCGGGCTAATCCTGAAGCCTTCCTCGGGTAGAGAACCAGCGAAAAGTGCCTCGACCGAGGCAGGCATATGTATGGGATCGCATGGTTCAGTGAGCTTGAAAGTTCGTGTCCATCCGAGCCCAAAGCAACCACCCTCAGCCGTTGCAGGGGTAGAAATCTGGTCTCCTGCGACGCACGGTAGGCTTTGCCGATGCGCTCAAAGGTTTGGGACAGGACCGGCGCGACTGAGGGCGTAGCAAAGCCGCAGAGACCTGTCAGTAGTGGCACAAGAACGGCCAGTGCAACGTCTTCGTCGCCCTTGCAGATGTCTTCGGCATACTCGCGTTGTTCCTCTGCGTCGAACCACGGACTGCTGTGCACAGCCGAGCGCAACCTCTCCAAGATCGCGCTTGTCTGTGGGACTTGCGGAGTTCCGTCTTCTCCGACGTAGTGTTGACACATCCAGACCTCTTGCTCGGTATCCTTGAACCTGGGGTTGATGAAGAGTCCCGCCTCGGCTGAAAAGTGCGGACCATTGCTGCCGGAACATCGCCGTCGAGGACCTGCAAGAGGAACATGTGGACAGAATCCACGCCGTCGCTGTCGTTCTCGAGGTTCAGGCGCTGGTATGTAGGCTTCAAAACATCCCGGCGTTGAAGGACAGCTGCTCTCATAGCGACGTTGATACCTTTCCGGTAATGCTCAAGTTGCTGGCAGAGACGAAGTCCAGGTAGCTCGATATCATGTCGAGAACCTCTGTTGGTAGCACGTCGATTCGCGCCATGATTGATGCCGCCGTGGACCTACAACGACTTGCAGACATGAAGCGCTGGTGTTGCAGACGGGATGTGGGGTTCACGTAGTTTTATGGCTTGTCTCCCTGGCGTACTTATCGTACTGTAGAGCAAAACTCCTGGCCGCCACGCAGTCTGCCTGCAAGCGAGCGTCATGCGGCTTGACAGCACAATAATCTGCCTGAAGCAGTGTAGGCGTCTGCTCAGTATGATGTCATGACGAATATGGCGTAAAATGTCGTACGTAGACGTCGAGTCTACTCGTTCTATCTTCAGGTTGGAGCCGAGGAGTAGCGATTGTTGGTGTGTACTGATGCATAGCGTGCTGTAGATGGCAAGGAGCGTCTGTAGAGACGCAGATGCGCACAACATATACGCCATCACGTCGTGAGGAAACAATCTATGGGCCACCCCGCAACAGAGTCAGCACTTGAGCAAGCAAAGCGATCTTCGTATCAGCGATCGCAGCACACAGGGGATGAGAGAGCGCGTTGATCGAGCAAGTCCGTCCCGGCACAGTCACCGAGACTGTCGTATTGTACTACAGTATGTTCAGGTCTTGGCTCGCCTTATACCGTGGTATTTTGCGCAGCAGCCATGAATGGCTTGCTTTTCTCTCGGCAGCGGGTTGAGTGCAGACCAGCCCGTCAGCGTGACGGCCGCGCCGAGTCACTGTCGCGTTGGGCACAAAAACATAGTGCTCATTGACGGCCGGTGTATGCTGGCCAAGGCTTGAAAGCTGCCTCGCGCAGGCCACGGGCAGGCCACGAGCAGACCACGAGCAGACTTTGAGCGGAGAAGTCGCGACATCGTGCGAATGATTAAGTCAGGACAAGCGATATCGTGCATCGCTTTCGCGACAGACGATCCGCACGAAAAGAGCGCGGAGCATTTGGTACGTCGTGTGCGTCTTCATCAACGCGGCGTGAGTCACGTAGGGCAGAAAATTTTGACGCGTCCCCCCGCTTCGTGCATCGTATAAACCAACGAGTGAACGTCACCAGCGGCCGAGGCAAATCACAATGGTTCAGACCGTGCTGCACTTGCGGTCGGAGACCAAGCCGCTGGAGAGGCGGTCGGCGCTCACGCCAACGGCCGTGCGACAGCTTGCAGACGCGGGCTACTCAATCAATGTCGAGCGCAGCCCGGTGCGCATCTTTGAGGATCAAGAGTTCGAGGGCAAGAATGTGAAGCTGGTGGACACCGGATCGTGGAAGTCGGCGCCCAAGGAGCATATCATCGTCGGACTCAAGGAGCTGCCAGAGGACGACACCGTGTTGCAGCACACATATGTGCAGTTTGCGCACTGCTTCAAGAACCAGGCCGACTGGAGACGGTGCTCGGCCGCTATGTGAGCGGCGGCGGCACGCTGCTGGACCTGGAGTTCCTCACGAATGAGAACAACCGACGCGTTGCGGCGTTTGGTTTTCACGCTGGCTTCACCGGCGCTGCCCTCGCAGTCCGCGCGTGGGCTCACCAAGTCTTGAACGGCGCAACGAAGATGGACGGTGTCGAACCGTACGCCGAGGAGGATGCTTTGATCGAAGACGTCAAGAAGAGCCTGGCAGATGGCATGAGCAAGACCAAGCGCAAGCCGAGCGCGTTCATCATGGGCGCGCTCGGCCGTTGCGGCAGCGGCGCTGTCAAGCTTCTGGAGCGCGTGGGCCTGGAGAAGGACCAGATCGTGCGCTGGGACAAGGCCGAAACCGACCAGCGCGAGGGGCCTTACGAGGAGATCATCAAGTGCGACATCTTCATCAACTGCATCTACCTTGACAGCAAGACCAGGCCCTTTATCAACAAGGAGCTCCTCCGCTCCGACAAGAGGCACCTGTCCGTCATCTGCGACGTGTCGTGCGATACCACCAACCCGAACAACCCCATTCCCGTGTACAACACTACACGAGCTTCGACAACCCGACGACCTATGTGGAGGTCGAGAACGAGCCGCCACTATCGGTCATTGCCATCGACCATCTGCCGACACTGCTCCCGAAGGAGGCCAGCGAGGAGTTTGACAAGGATCTGATGCCCTACCTGCTCGAACTGGGGAAGTGGAACGAGAACTCGGCCTGGCTTCGGGCCCATGAAGCTTTTGAGAAGGCCAAGAAAGCGCTCGCGGCTGTCACACAGTCTTCTTCGAGCTAATGTCTTGCCGAAAAGCTTCGGATACTCATGTAGCTCTTACCACAAGCCAGTCTTTTCGTGTGCTCTCGCCTGCTTTTGACTCTGTCACCTCCCTGTTGTCAAGTGCGCGTAGCGATGGCGCATCAATGTGGCGTAGCGGGATCGACGGCTGCTCGCGGTCACTCACAGAGAGTAGCTGACTGGAATTGTGTCATCCTCCACCAGATGCATTCTACCACGAACAGGAGCCTTGCGCGCACGGCGCCAGCTGATCCTGTGAGGTCCACTCTCCGCGCGGGTCATTGGCGGCAGGAGCGAGGCGATGCGCGAAAGCTTTGATCGACGTACAGTACGAGTAGTCTTCCCTCAATGAGGCGCCAGGCGAGCACGCGCTGTCACAAGACCGCGGTTCGGCGTGAGCAAGTTTCTCATCCATTGACAGGGGTCGGCCGCGACAAGACGCGGACTTCTACACCAGGTTTAGGAGCTAGGCGCTATGATGATGCAGGAGGTCCGAGCTTCTGCTTCCGCCTGCAGCGAAGAAGCGAGCCTCTTGCGCTTCCAGAATGACGGTCTTTGACGGAGCCACGTCGAGCCAGCACGTTCGTTGACGCTCGCGCAGCGACGCGATGGAGATTGTCAAACGCATTGACCTGCAGGTGAAACGTCTTCGGGGTTGATGTCCAGCAGGGTTGTCATACCTCCTCCGACCGTCCCAGCTCCGTCTGTTGATCGAACCTCACTCCGACCGCGTACCTAGCCGAGTGCTGCGTACGTGGTCAGCGACGGACTCGGACTCTCAAAGACACCGCGACTGGCGCAATGGCGCCGACTCCCTTGTCGAAGATGCCGCCTCGAAGCAGACGCCCTGCTCGCAGTTGGCCAGGGACGGTCTGAGAGAACGAGGATAAAACCCAGGCGGTCGCGCCGCTGAGACGACAAACAGACAAAAGATGGACCAAAGCATTTGGCAGACGCTGCAGCAGCAATGCTCGTATCGGGCGTCGTTCGCGATCATCGCGGGACTGGTCCTGCTGGTGTACGTCTACCTCAAGGCGCTGCCGCAGCCGATCCCGGGCATTCCGCACCGGGGCACGCACCGGCGGCTGTTCGGAGATGCGCCCGACATGAAGGCTGCACGCCGGAGCGGCAAGACGACCGACTGGATCACGCAGCAGTGTGTCGAGCTGGACTCGCCCATCATCCAGCTGTTTGTTTTTTTCCCTTTGCGCGGCCGCTGGTGGTGGTCAACGACTTTTACGAGGCCGAGGGACATTGCGACGCGCCGCACGCGGGAGTTTGACGCGTCGGCCCTGCGGCTGTCTCTGTTCAAAGACTTTGCGCCGGACGCGACCATCTCCATGTTCAGTCACGCGGGGTTTCAAGGCGCAGCGGCGGCTGTGGGCAGGTGCCATGTCGAGCGACTTTCTCAACAAAGTCCGGCGCCGCTGCTTTTTCGAGAGCGGCCGCATGCTGATCGACGTCTGGCAGCGCAAGGCATGCATTGCGCCCGGCGCGTCTTTGATGCAAAGCCGAACCTGCGCTACTGGGCCATGGACGCCATCTGGCGCATCGCCGTCGGATCCGACTTTGGCGGTTTGGCCCGCACAGCGCGACACTATCGCCGCCATACCACCCTTTCGAAACTGCAGCAAGATCGTGACGTTTCCCGACGCAGAATACGAACATCCGATCGCGTGGCCGTGGATACGCTCCTTGGGCACGTCCTCTCTCTGACTATGGATCCCTTCGCCGGCTTCACTGCATTTTTTCCGCCGTCACTGCCGTCGTACCGGCGCGCTTACGCTCTGCGTACCGACACAATGATGCAGCTCCTACGAGATGCACGGTCCCGTCTCGAGACGACAGCTTCGCGCGGCACGACACCATCCTGCGCTATGGACCAGGTGCTGCAACGTGCCGCGCTTGCCGAGGAGAGGTCGATTACTGCGCCAGGCACCGCCGACCGGGAAATCATCGACGAGCTCTTTGTCTTCCTGGTCGCCGGCCACGAGACTACCATGAACTCCCTCGCTTGGGGCTCAAGCATTACTCGCAGAGTCCCAAAGTGCAACACATCGCTGCGCGCTGCTTTGCGTGATGCTATCGGCTCCACCGTTCTCAACAGCGCCGAGCAGCTCCTTTCTGTCGATGTGCCTTACCTCGACGCTGTAGTCTGGGAAATGCTGCGCCTCGGCCGCGTCGGCCCAGCATCGGCCGCACCTCCACGATCGACGCGTCCGTCTTTGGGTACGTCGTCCCGGCGCACACACCCAATACTCCTCTCCTCGTCTGGCTACAGCGTTCTCGACAAGCGATTGATCACCGTCGACGAGCAGACGCGCAGCTCCACCAGCCGCATGCTCAAAAGAGTTCCCCTTGGAGTTTCGACGATCGGGTCTTCTTTAAGCCAGATCGCTGGCTCACCCGCGACAGCGCCGGCGATCTCGTTTTCGACCCCTCCGCCGGGCCTATCATGCCCTTTGGCGCAGGCGCCCGCGGCTGCTTCGGTGCGTTTCCCGCTTTCCCCGATGACGACTGCTGACCATATCCGCCTGCAGGTCGCCGTCTTGCGTTGCTCGGACTGCGTTTTCTTCGTCGCGCAACTCACGCTCGCATTCGACTTTGACTCACTGCCTGACGACATGCTCGAGTGGACCGCGCGCCAGGGCGCCACCCGTCAAGGCCGTCGACTGCATGATCCGTCCCCGCCCCTGCACCGTGTGAGAGGTCGTTCTGCATCTGGGAAGCAGGCATCACATGCCATTCAGGAGGTCTTTCTCGCATATTGGAACGACCAAGACTGAGAGATGTTTGGCGTCGTTGTTGTGATTTAGAGGGTCGTGTTGGGTCTTTTTTTCCTTTTAAACGTGGAAGCATTCCTCCATGAGCTTGAGCACGCGTCCCTAGTAAGGCGCAAGCAGACTGCCCAGTACGTCCCTTCTCAATCGTCGAAATTATGAGCAGACCGATCAATAGCGAACCGCTTCCAAATGTCTTGCAAGCGCCGTTGGAGACCAGTATCTGGAGCTCGAGCATCCACGGTCGCTCATTCTTGTCTGTCAGGCTGCGCTCCGACCGTCTCGATTCGTGCATGACGACGCGGCTTCACGGAAACTCTACCCTTCCACGCCAAACTCCGTCACTGCTCTTACAGAGAAGTATGGTATTGAGGAATGGGTTTTGTAGATCACTATTTTGTGACCCGCTTCAGGGGGCGTATGTCGAAAAGTCTTCTTGCTGCTGTAGATGTCGGCGCCAAGATCCTTTGTGCATGGCGGCACATTGACACGATCATGATCTAACGCCAGACAGAAGTCTCAATGCATGTCGATGACTTGGAGCCGTGGATGCCGGGGTGCCACGCCTATGCTGTCTTTGAATCGGTCGTACTCGACTGTCCCAATATGTACACCAACTGCCGTAAGCTCTGACTGCTGGGCAACGTGCTCGTGCGACTTTGCAAAAGTCCCGTTTGACAGCCTCGGGACGGTTCTCCGCGTTCAATCGCAGCTCGGTGGCAAGCTCCCAGAAGATGATTGAGACTGGGGCGAAGAATGTGCAAGATCTCACATGCGCGCTCCACCAGCAGTCCAAAAGAAACCACGATCGAGGTGTCTGTGGGGTTGCTTTGCGGTAGGAGAGTGCTCGACTGTGTCGTCGCTTGCGGATCGTCCGTCTTACGCAGTATCAGCAACCCTTTCTCGACCGCCCGTTGGACATCAAGTGTCCCGTCATCGACCGGGATATGGTCCGCCATAGCTCGCCAGCCAGCAGCTCTCGTCGGGAGCGATACGGTCGACTGGCGCACGCGCGTCTGTTTTGGAGCGATCCGAGAAGGGAGGTTATGGTGGACCGAAAAGTCTGCCGTGAATCAGTATGATCGTGAGGCTAAACGCCTGCTATGTACTGACAGCTTGGTCGGCGACCTCGTCCGCTCCAAGGATGTGGAGGAAGTCGGTGTCGGCAATGTGGACAAAGATTTTCTTTCAAACGCAATCGGAGACGCTGCTCCCAGTGACAGCCATGTCTGATCTTTTGAGACGCTCATCATGGTATCGTGACAGGTCGCTTGCAAGGCGCCGTCAGTCAACACAAGAGACCTCCCTGAAGGGTGGTCGCTGGCATTGCGTCACAAACCCGGTTTAAAGACCCAAAGCGGCCATTCTATGTCGGCACCTGCACAAACATGCACCCAACCGGAGCCGACGACACCCTGTAGCAGCATGAGATCCTCGGCTGGAAAGTCTTCCTCTCTCTTTGCTAATTTTCAGCTGCCTTTTCTTTATTAATCCTGGCGAACACGAACCTGCGATATGGATCCAGCCTTGGGGCCGTCGCAGACGATGAACGACGCAGACAGGCTCAGCAAGCTGGATGCGCTCTACGCGCTCGGGCTTCACCACTATGTCTCGCTACCAATGGTCAGTAGATCACTCGTCTCAAGCTTGCCTATACTTACCTGGTTCGCAAAAGCTGGTCGTGGTTGGAGACCAATCCAGTGGGAAGAGCTCGGTATTGGAAGGCCTCACGGGCCTGCCCTTCCCTCGGGACTCAACTTGTGCACGAGGCACCCTACACAGATCACGTTCTCGCGGGCCGTTCAAAAGTCTCTCAGCATCAAGATAAACTCTCCAACGTCTGACAGGATCGATCACGACAGGAGAGCATGCAGAACTTCAATGAGTTTGCATCGAGTCTCGACAGACCCGAGAGCCTGAGCCCGGCAGCCTTTCTGAAGGTCTATGATCTCGTGAGTGTTCTTGGCTACTCAAAGCTCCACCGCTTAGTTTCGAAAGGCCGCTGAGTGCATGGGCATCTCGGCTTCTGGCGTCTCAATGGAACAAGCCTTCTCAAAGGACGTACTTACGTTTGCTCTTTCGGGGCCAGACTATGAGCACTTTGGCGTTATCGATCTACCTGGCATCTTCAGGGGTTCGTCTGTCACTATTTCCAGGCATAACCAGAAGTTAACAGCTCGTCAAGCGAACGTCAAGAACCAAACAACCACTGGGACATCGACTTTGTTCGGCAGATGGTCGCAGAGCATCTCGGCAACAAAAAGCTATCATCCTGTGTGTTTTCTCTTCCTTACTTGAACAGAGAGACTCATCCGATACCAGAGCGGTCGTGCCAGCGAATGTCGATCTTGCAACACAAGAAGTCATCCAGATGGCGGCAAAGGAAGACCCAATCGAATCCGCACTCTGGGTGTGTTCACAAAGCCTGATCTTGTAGACAAAGGCACTGAAAACGACGTGAGGATGACCCAGAGACTCTCAAGCCCCCTCCCAACAGCAGCAGATCATCGACACCGTGTTGAGCGCGGAACGTACAGAATCTTGGGCTTCACTGTCGTGTGCAACCGCAGCCACAAGGATCGAGAAAGTCGATCTTGCGGAGCGGCACCGGCGGGAAGAGGCATTCTTCTCTGGGCACCCGTGGAGCAGACTCTCACCTGACGAGCGAGGCATTGCGGCTTTGAAGACTCGTTTGAGTATCGTCAACACTCGCATGGCTCGTCAGCACTTGATGAGGTCACATCAGAGATCAACGAGCAGATCGTGCGCACCAGCCACGCTCTACAAGGAATGGGCTCACCGCGATCGACACGGTCGCAACAGCGGCACTTCCTAACTCTCGCTGCGAGTAGCTACGAAAGACTGACCTTTGCATGCCCTCGAAGCGATCTATCAGGACGACGGCCTTTTCGAGAAGAAGCCGGCGCTGAAACTTTCGACCAATATCATCCGACTGTGCGAAGAGTTCTCTCGGACTGCATGTTCCAGCACGTCACCACTGGGCCACTTCAGCCGATGACGACGACGATGATGAATGATCATGATGATGACACCGATGGGGAGAGGAAGCAAGTTCGAGAGCGTGCCAGCCGTCTCAGGTCTTCCGATCAACAAGCAACGGACGAAGATTGGTTGAGTGCGGACGTTGTCGCTGGTGGTAGAGACAAGAGACAACTACTCCAACGGCTCGGTGGCACACAGCTTCCGACTCGTTCTGGAGAGGCTTTTGTCACGAAAGAGACAAACATCAAGGCTTGGATCAGGCAGGAGTATCAGAGCTCGCGAGGGTTGACCATCGGATCATCCAACTCGTCGACATTGTCAAGGCTCTTCCAAAAGCAGACCCGAAATTGGCCAGTCATCTCGTCGGCCTTCATCTTCAGGGTCATTGCCTGCTCACGGCTTTCATCGCGGCCGGCTTTTTGAGGAGGTGATTCCGGACATCTCGGTTGCGACGCGTTTTTTGTCAGGCGATACGTAACGAACTTCGTCGCGATTTCGCACGGCCAAAGCAGACGCGCAAAGCTGCTCAAGTGTGAGCGGCTCGGGAACCTGATGACGATGAACCACTACTACGCCGACAACTTGCACAAGGCTCGGCTCAAGACGGTCAAGCAAAGACTCGGCTCCGCACAGACTTGGACCGACACGAAGAGCAAGGAACCTCTACTTCGGCTTCGGCGACGTCAGCGCCGTCTATGTTAGCAACGAGGACAGCGCAGTCGAAGATCTTCATGCGGAGCTCAAAGCCTACCACAAAGTCGCGCGCAAGCGCTTCGTGGATGCCCTCTGCAAGCAGGTCGTCGACGAGCTGCTCGTCAGTGGCGACGAGAGCCCGATCCGGATCTTCAGCGCCGAGTGGGTTGCGTGCCGGGAAGACTCTGAGCTCGACCGCATTGCGCGCGAAGACGCGGCGACAGAGCAGAGGCGGCAGAAACTGTCCGACGCAGCTAGATACGCTGCAGAAGGGTCACGATATCGTGACAGCTCCCTGAATCGTCGTTTGTTTCCTTTTGATCATCACTGTCGTCCTTGATAGAGATCCGAGACGTGCCGGCCAAGATCTTGTCCAAACTACATCATTTGTAGAGAGGAGAGAGAAATGACCGTAATTGGACTGCACTGTGAGACGCAAGTTAACAACAAGACTCCACTGTGGCTGTCCTACAAGGGACGACGAAGACCATCTGCATGCTGTTCGCTACGGGTGCTGAAAAGAAACGTTCATAAGAGCCCTGTCGGTCAAACAGAGTAGGTGCAACCAGTCAGTGCAGGGTTGACGCTGCTTAATACACTTGCACTGTGCGGCGCCTGCCCTTGCACGCTTGCGATGTTGTGTCCCAGCTGAGCAATTTTTCGTGACAGGATAGAGTAGCTCGAAGACGTCGGAGGGCGGCGAGGACTTGTGACAGGTATGGCTCTCCTGTGCGCACCCGGCTCTTGTCAGTCTCAGACCAACTGAACTCGTCTTGCTCGACCAGAATCCTGAAAGACTCGAGAACAGAGCGCAGCTGCCGGGAGCATCCTCGTTTGTCATGAGTGGGTGCGCAACGACGTGGTGAAGATGATCAAGGATGTCAAGCATGCGCTCAGCATCCCAAAACATCCACCCAGCCATGGCGCAGTTCCCGAGGGTGTATGGCGCGTGTATGGTGCCGGGAGACATCACCAAAGATCACCAGGTTGTAGGGCGACTGGAGTCGCACCGCTCGGCACCCATTCTGGGCCTGTCACTTGTCGAAAGAGCTTCTCCTCTTCTTCATCTTTGGGTTCCATCACCGGCCAAAGCTTCGTTTTCCCCGGGCCCAGGTTGACCACCGCTGTGTACCCAAGAAGGTCGACGTGGGGTCCTGAAAACGCCCCGTCTTTTCGCGAGGAGGTTGAAGGACAAGCTGTGCGTCACATCTTGTGGTCCTTCGGAGACATCCTTGCCCAGACCACGACGAGCCGTGGAGAGCTCAATCAGGCGTGGTAATATTCGAAACCTGTCCTTGGAAAGAAACGCAGGAGGCGAAATCCGCAGATGGTCTCTGAGGTCGAGAACATTTAGAGGGGTCGAATGAGTTTCCGGCACATCATCGCCGGCCAGGATCGCGCCTAGCCTGCTGGCAGCAATCCGGTGCGTAGGAGAGACACCATCGTAGCGTTGCACCTGGACGGTGATCGAGGAGTCGCGTTGGCCAGCAGTAACGATCAAGTCAATCAGTTTCGTCGCCTGCGCCTCGGCGGTGATCCACCCTGACCACAACACCGGGGAGTTTGGCAGCTGGCCCCGTTAGCATGTGTGTGGTGAGCTTCGTCGGCGGAACGGCCTCTAATATGTGGCCTTTGCAGTGATCGGTCAGGTTTCCCCACGCGGGACGCGCTCTCGAAGCATGTAGAGCACTTCGAAGCCTGTTGTTCTGCTGATCGTTTGCCGCAGGCAGCCAGGTCCGCAACGAGTCCGCAGTCTCTTCGAGGAAGGCGTCCAGCTGGTAGGTTCCTCTTGCTCTCCGACAGCGTGCTCCAGGATGGTCAAAGCTTGTTGGCATCGTGACTTCCAGGCCCCTGACGCCCTTTCCACCTGAGACAACAGGGCTGCCACTGCGTCGTGCCAGCAAGGTGCAGGCAGCGCCACAGTCTCATGCGCGCGACGCATGTGTCTTTTTCAAGTTGCCTCTGCTGATCTCTTTCGCACAGAACCGGGCAGCGCTTATCCCTCTCCAGGGGAGACAACCCCGTACAGACCCGCTGATGCCGAAGCATGTTCCTTGTCCAAGAGCTGCTTTGAACAGCGTTCGCAGATCGCTCTCCGACTGCGGCTTGTCTCGATCACCCTTACACCCTCCACGGGATCCATGGCAGCACCGTGTAAGATGAAGCTGCAAACATATGGACAGCTCGGGGTATATGCCTGCGCACGGACAGATTTGCTTGCGGTCGCAAGGCGTAGGGTCAAGCGTTTATTGAAGGAGCGCAAGAAGAGACCAGAAACGGAGAAGGAACCGGAAGTAAACAGGAGATCGGAAGCGCAGAAGAGGTCGAAAGCGTAAAAGAGACAGGAAGCGAGAAAGAGATCGGAGGCGCGAAAGCGAAGCTAGGAGCAGAAAAGAGGTTGGGAGCGGAACAGAGGCTGGAGGCAAGAAGAGAGCTGGAAGTACCAAAGGAAACGGAAGCAGATGAAGAGGCGGGGAGCAGAGAGATCGGTCGGAGGTAAAGAAGAAGTCGGAAGCAGAGAGGAGGCCGGAAGCAGAGCGAAGGTCGGAAGCAGAGAGGAGGTCGGAAGCAGAGAGAAGGTCGGAAGCAGAGAGGAGATCGGAAGCAGAGAGGAGGTCGGACGCTGCGAAGGAGCCGGAGGAAGGTAAGAGGTCGGAAGCAAAAAGGGAGGTCGGAAGCAAAAAGGGAGGTCGGAAGCAAAAAGGGAGGTCGAAGCAAAAAAGGGGTGCACTTGGCTCGACAGATCTCACCACCGACCTTGACTGTGCCACGCGTTGCTCATGTAAACACGACTTCTCAGCCTACTCGTGTCTCGATTTTCACGGCCAGGATGACTGACACTCATCATGCACTTTCGCATATCTGGTTTCTCACTAGTCTAACGCGACACGCGACGCGTTTATGATCACGCGGCGACAATTTGTGCAGCAGCAGGCTTGAACGTCCCTCTGCCACACAGCATCGCCGTCAGTAATGTAGGCGATGCTCCTCGCGCTTCTCGACTGTACGATCGAACAGGCCACAACGTCGTTCATCTTTAAAGCGACGCAAAGCACGGTCGATCGCGACGATGTCCGTGTCACGGCCTTGCAAATGGCCCGACGCAGCACCTCTGCACATACGAACGTGTCACAATGGGGACATCAGTGGATCAGCAAGAGCGTCAGACGTAACACAAGCCAAGGAATGGACCGAGGGGCGAGCATGAGTCATCTAGGCTCAATCAAGACCACTGGGGCGGCGCAGCACCATAAAGTCCGTCTCGAGTGCCTGTCTCCTCATCACTCTCCATGGCGACTAAACGACCCGTTGTGCTGCCCGTGGATGGCGAGCGCAACGTGCTCATCACGAGTGCGCTTCCGTACGTCAACAACGTGCCGCATCTCGGCAATCTGATCGGATCGGTGCTGTCTGCCGACGTATTCGCGCGATACTGCCGAGGAAGGGGCTATAACACGCTCTACGTGTGTGTGAGCTCGAGGCAACGGATTTGATGCTTCAGACACTCCCGACTAACCATCTTCGTAGGAACCGATGAATACGGAACGACGACCGAGGTTAGAGCCTACAGAGAAGGCTGTACGCCCAAACAACTCTGCGATAAATACCACAAGATCCACGCGCAGATCTACGAATGGTTCGAAATCGACTTCGACATCTTTGGGCGAACAACCACAGAGAAGCAGACGGACATTACTGGAAACATCTTCAGAGAGTTGGAGTCGAAGGATCTTCTCTTCGAGGCCGAGACCACCCAATTATACTGCTCCGAACACGAATCGTTCCTCGCCGACCGGTTCGTCGAAGGCAAATGCCCTCATTGCAAGTGCACCGACGCCCGAGGTGATCAGTGTGATGGCTGTGGTTCGCTGCTCGACCCACTCGACCTTATCGAGCCACGCTGCAAGGTCGACCAGACCACTCCTACCCGGAAGACGACACAGCACATGTTTTTCAACCTCGAGAAACTGCAGGGAGCTGTGGAAGACTTCTGCAAGACGTCCGCCTCAGCCGGGCAATGGTCGAAGACAGGAATCAACATCACCAAGGCCTGGCTTGAGCGAGGTCTGAAAGCGCGCAGCATCACCCGCGACTTCAAGTGGGGAACATCCGTGCCACGCGCTGGCTACGAAGAGAAGGTCATCTACCCATGGTTTGACGCTTGCATCGGCTATGTGTCAATCACGGCGAACTTCACCGACGAGTGGGAAAAGTGGTGGCGCGACCCTGACCGAGTGAAGCTCTACCAATTCATCGGAAAGACAATGTGGTCTTTCACTCCGTCATTTTTCCAGCAACGCAGCTCGGTACCGGCGAAAGGTGGACAAAGGTGCACCATCTTTCAACTACCGACTACCTGACATACGAAGGCGATAAGTTCTCCAAATCTCGTGGGACTGGCGTATTCGGCGACTCAGCGATGGAGACCGGCGTTCCAGTCGACGTTTGGCGTTACTACCTACTCGCTCACCGCCCTGAGGGTCGCGACAGTGACTTCAACTGGAGTGGGTTCATTAAGGACAACAACGACGTGCTTTTGAACACCTCGGAAACTTCGTCAACCGGGTACTCAAGTTCGTCGAGACTCAGTACGCTTCCAAGGTCCCGATGCCCGTCTTTGCAAGGACTCGTTCGATCTCTTTCAAAAAGACATCGACGGTTTGCTTGCCAAGTACATCAAAGCCATGGACGCTGTCGACTTGCGCAGCGGCTTGTCCGTTGTCTTTGCGATTTCCCGCGCTGGGAACTCCTTTCTACAGCAACAAAGCTACAACCTCCAGTTGAAAGACGCCAGTCCGGATCGGTGTGCTGCCGTTGCCGGCCAAGCGATCAACCTCATCTATCTGCTAGCGGCTCTTGTCTCACCGTACATGCCAGGCACAGCACGAGCAATCGCGGGCAGCTTGGACTGGACTCACGGCATTCTCCTCATTGTCGATACCTAGTAAGTGGAATCCTACGAAGATTGGTCACGGTCATGAGATCGGTGATCCTGGCCATCTGTTCTCGAAGATTGAGCGAAGCACGGCCGAGGACTGGCGTCAACGCTACGGCAACAAGACAGACCCATCAGCTGGCGCAGGCATGTCGACAAGGAAAGCCAAGAAAGCCGCCAAGGCAGCCAGAGCTGCAGCTGTCCCATCAAAGGCTGTCGACGTGGCGGCTGAGACGACTGAGAAGATCAATTTAGTTCTAGGCGCATCCGACATCCGCTTCCCGGCAGTGAGATTGCGTGAGGTGCGTGCAGACTGTCAGCGCGCAGTTGACACTGAGTAAGACACTTTTCGGCGCGGGACGACCAATGTAGAAAACTAATGTCGGATCTCGAACACTCTCCGCCTGTGCACTTCACGAAAACTTGCGCCCCGGAGGGTGCGCCAACTACAGCTGCTCCGACGCCCGACAACGTCCCCGTACAGTCTGCGATCTCGCTGAGGATGCTAGATATGAGGCTTGATCCCGAGCTCGATTTCAAGCTGCACTAGAGGCACATCACCGCGTTCGAGTTCTAGGTCGATTGATCCTGCAGCGAAATCAGTCTGACTTCCATCGACGTGTCGTAAATCAAGGCTAAATAGCCGATCCCCAATCTCTCTATCCCGCCGTCATCTACATGCAAGCCACTGTCAAGATACCAGGCGGACTTTTGTCGAGTCAGCCTGACCGGCCGTTTGCGCAGACACGAGTACATCCAAAACCGCAATGGTCTAACCCAGCCAATCTTACCAGGATAGCTCGAGATCGTCATTCATCTGCACATACGGTACAGGTACTGTAATAATATCGTTCGACAGGTGCTCTTTCTATCACCCTGCTTCTTTACTTTGTTCCGTCTGTCACTGTCACTAGAGAGGGTCAACTCCTGACCGTATTCCCGACGAGCGTTATTTGGGGGCCAAGTTCTGACGGATTAGGACTTTTGATTGCTCACCGGGTTTTCGTCAGAAATCGTAAGCGAGGATTTGACGAAAGTTTCCGCCAGAATCGACTGCTCGAGGTAGACTGTCCATCACAACCCCGCCACAGGAAGGGATTTTCGCCAATTGTACCAGAAACGCTCTGGAAGCAGGGGAACAGGCTGATTATCATGAACAGGCGTATTCAAGCGAGCCTGTACGGCAGGCGCCGTCAAAGGAGTCAGATAGCGCTGCTGGGGTCCAGAAAGCGGCGACGGCGACGGTGGAGGCGGCAACAGCCACCGCGATGGCTGCAGTAGCGACGGTGGATGTGGGACGAGACCACAGGCTGTCGCTTGAGCGGAGGATAGCGCCACGCAAAGATCGACGCCCTTGTCGGAGCGCGGAGGTTTCATCCTGCCATTGCTGCCCAGTCAGGACCGCGAAACAGCTCGCTCGAGCGCTGAGAGCGACTTGCAGGTGGTGGTGGAGACCTCTTCGGTGGTTGAAAGTGGTTTTCCAGCCACTGCCTCGCCTGCGCGCCGCACTCGTTTGCTGTGTGACCCTGCGGACCGCCTGAAGCTGGTGCAATTCGCTGCGGCTACCTGCCACCACGAGTGGGTCAACAAGATGCCTGGCGCTCGTGGCTGGGGCCGCTCGACATTTTGGCCGTTCCTCAGCCGGCGATGAAGGAGCGTCATGATTGGGATTTGCCTGCGACCACCATATCGACTGCAATCCGGAAGGACATGAGCGACCGCGTCACCCACCTCGAGTCGTGTACAGCAGGCCGGCAGCCGAACGGGGACCATCTTAGCCAGGCGCTCGATATCCTGATCAGCCGTCAGCAGTTTCTCGAAAAGGAGGCGCAGGAGCGCCGTGAGGGTGTCACAGCCCGTCAACTCCCAACAAGCGGCTCGCCAAGGAGCGGAAAGCGGAACCTGAGCCTACGGCTAAGGGAGAAGACCTGGATCAGCGTGGATGACGACGATGAGCGCGATTCGCAGGAGATCGGGCGGACGAAGCGCAGGAGGAGGGTGGACGCCGGCACCTCGGACCTAGCCGCCGCGATCACCGCCTCAGGTGAATCCGTGGCGGCTGTGCCGAAGCGAACAAGTCGATAGCGGAGGCGGTGATGGAGATGTCAGGTACGCTGAAAGAGGTGTTCACCTCGCGCAACAGCATCCTGAGCGATCTGCGGCAGCAGCTGGCGGCGGTGGTGACGCTATTGTCCCAGCAGCGCTGATGTTAGCGGTGGCAGGCGGCGAGTGCAGTGTAGGAGGGAGAATCTGGCCGGCGCAGAAGAAGGCTGCTGAGTTCCGATATCTCGGCTCACTCGGTCACGTTGTAGATGTTTTACCTTTCTGAACACTTCCTCCTTCCTACACTGCACTCTCCCCGCCGCTGCTCTCGTCGAAGCTCTCGTCCCCGTCGCTTGCGCCGTTGTCGCCGTCGTCGCCGTCGTCGCTCTCGTCGCTGCCGCTAGACGGGCCAAGATATTCGCTGAAGCCGGGTGGAGGACAATCGAAGTGTTTCGGAGATCTGATTGCTACCTCGGAGGCAGGTCTTGCAGTTGACGAGAAACGCCGCGGCGAGGAAACAGTCCGCTTACAGGTGAGAGGCCAGTCTTGAACGTGCGCTTGCTGACGATGAGCGTGAACTTGGTCTTGATCAGCTTGAAACAGTGCTCCACAGCCATACGGGAGCGTGAAAAGTGCTTCTTCTGTTCAGTTCCTTCGAGCAGCAGAGCCCGGCCGCGGACATCCTTCCATGGGCCCATCACCCACTCGCTCGAGCTGTACGAACCGTCGTCGTACACCCATCGCTGGTCCTTGCTGGGCAGGCCGCCCAACATCGCGTGCGGCCGCTCAGTGAGCCCTGTCTTGATCACCATTGAAGCATCGTTGATCGCGCAGGGAAACCCCCAATACAGGACACCACCACCTCGTCAGGCGCCACGATCGCCTGGTACGCCAGTGAGTGGTTGCTTCTCATGGCCTGAGTAGTACGCCCGCTTATCATCACCGTTTGCTCCTCCTGGATGGGGAACAGCGACAATCAGTCCCGTCAATGAACCCCCATATGAAACCCTCTTCGATGTGTGGTTCGGTAGCCGCCGCGTGCGACTCAATGTGCGCCCGCTGCAGCCTGCTGGTGTCCACTCAATCTTCTCGCGATACTGCTCATCAGGTGGCCCAGTACGCCGGACCCACCGCCTTGAGCCAGGTCTACGAGCGCCCAAAGACGTCTATCGTGTCCACGTACCGCCGAAGCAGCGCCATGCGGTACAGGAAGATGAACAGCGCAATTTCAGGGTCGCATACCACCGGTCGATCGGCGTCGCCGTACGTCTCCGGCGGCTCGAAGGCGCGCGCCATACGCTCGATCTCCCGCCGGCGGAAGCGGGGTGTGTGTGGCGATCTTGTGGTTGCTCCAGGACCACACTGCACACTCGCGGCTGTACTCCACCGGCAGCATATACAGCGGCGGTGGCCACTCGCCACGGGTCGTCGCGCTCGCCGCTGCAGCCGAGACGGCTTGCGCCTGGTGTACGGCCCCCACGGCCGTTGAAGGAGGCTGCCACCGCGCCCAACTGGGTCAACAACACCGCCAAAGCTGCTCCAGGGTGGTCTTTCCTGGTCTGACGGCATGTTTCGACGTTCTAAATCGACTGGTTTTAAGCCGGAGATAACGAGAAAGGCTCCAAAAGGCTCAAATAGAGGGCATACAAAGTCGCCAGCGAGCGGCGAGGCGGGAGTGCACTGTTACCCTTTTCGGCAGCCTGATTGAGGCTCCCTGGCTCGTCAGCAGATCATCGTCCGTCAGCTTCTGACCCTACAGTATGGCATGCGCGCCTCTCTATCGAACGGTATTTTTCGCCTCAACGGTACGTCAGGTTTTTTCCCATCAGGAGTTGACCCCCTCTACTGTACGACAATGAGCCTTCGATGACAGACAATGAGTACGAACGTGTGACACCCAAGGGCGCCGCAGGTAGCACGCCGGTGAATAGCCTGCGGACCGCGCGGGTCACGTGCACGGCCCCTATATTAGATGCGCAGCAGAGGCCTTCCTTCGCTCTGCAAGGATTATAGCCATCAACAGCGACAGCCTATTCTCACGCGTTTCTATAGCGAGCGACCAGCGAGGCCTAGAGAGCCTTGCAGAACGGCATTGTGCGACAAAGCTGCACACAATTAGTCAGTGCCGCTCTCAGAATGGTCACCGCACCAGTAGCACGTGCGGCAGCTTGAGCTGGCGATCGGTGTCCCGCGACCGGTGCGTCATCTCCACAACCTCTCCTCGACACCAAGCGGAAACTGGACTAGTTGCGGGGCCCGGGGATGCGCAGCACTGTTCCGCGTCGTTGATCCGCCATGTACCAGGTCACAGAATGAGACTACCCCTTTGCTTTTCCAATGAAGCGTCAGAGTACGGTGCGGCCCGCTATGGACGTGCACGGACTGCCGGTTTGGTCGACAGCGCACAATGCTCTAAATGTGGTAGCGCAATGCCCGAGCAGACCTTTGTCCGTGCGAGATAGCTCAATTCCGTGTCCTCGAGTACCAAAGACATGGGTCTGCGGCGTGGGGAACGTTCGGCAAAAAGCTCACAGATGTACACAACCACGACAACGCCAGACGCGGCTTTGAGCTGGCGGCGATTTCGCACTGCATTGGGTCATCCAGCCCCTGCGCATCATCGATCAAAGCAAGCTTCTCTCGATCTCTGTGCAGCAACGCCTTGGATGGCGCAGGTAACTTGTATCTGTATCGTGCTTCCTGTGCCTTACACTGTTTGACGGAGTTACCTGAGTGCATGATCAAATGACCTTAAGGATGCGCGATTGGTTACATAGTGCCCTGTCCGCACAGGATGTGATGCTGAGGGCCGGGATTGTCAGTGTGAGGTGGACTTAGCAGGGTTTCGATCGATAGATGTTGAAGAGGAGGCGTCTATATATCTTAGACGTCGCTCCGCCCTTGATCGGTATACCGCGAAATGAAGGTCTTCGGTTTCCTCACTCTCACGGCGCTCTGCGGTACCGCAGCTGCGCATACCGCCCGCACCGCTCGATGCACGCTGATTAACTTCAAGGTGCAAGGATCCGCCATCAACCAGGATCTAAGTACTCTGAACCTGTCGGACCGAACGTGGCCAACATCATCTTTGCCGATGCTTTTCCACCGCTTGCGCAGGCGGTAATGCCACCTTAGCAGCACAGTACTGCGTGCCTCAGGTGAAGAATTCAAACAACGACAAGCTGCAAGTCCTTTGGCATGGTATTACCACCAACAAAGCCTATTGGGACGCACTCGGGGCAGTCTCGGCTACGCACCCACCAGCGGGGAAGTATTCCTGGGTGCGTTCTCCCGTTATCTGTGCGATTCTGTCTGATAGTTCTAGCAGATCGATGTGGCGAGCTTCTGGGCTACCCTACGCTAGCTGTGGATCGGCTCGCAATGGAGCATCGTCTCACCCTGTCCTGTGCTGGTCGTTCAAGCTCCTTTCGAGTAAGTCTGCGAAGCATGTCGCCGCTCACACCCAGCTGATTGCACCCGCGTAGACTTGCACTCTACCAAATCTAGTACAGCAGATCAAGGCAGGTAGCACTGGTGTGCTTCCTCGGCGCTACAATGAGCTTATCTACGTCGGACATTCGTACGGCTCCGAGGTGGGCACGACCCGGCACAGCAGTACCCAGACGATTACAAGACGATCATTCTCACCGCTTCAGCAAGTCGGTGCGACCGTCTTTCCCGGGTGTGTCGAAGCAGAACCCTATCCCAGCGGCGACGGAGAACCCAGCAGTGTACGGTACGCTCCCTCCTGGCTACCTGACCGCCTCAAGCCAGCAAGGCCGAACCAATTCATTCTTTGGGACCACGCCCGGCGTGGATACGATCCTACCGATCGCAACACTCTTCTTCCAGCGCGAAGACGTCGTCAGTGTTGGCCAATTCGTGTCCACCTACGTCGGCAATGTCCCCGTCACCCAAGTACACCGGTCGTGTACTCGTCCTGACAGGCGAGGAAGACCAGGCCTTTTGCGGTCCCGGCAGCCCTGTCATAGGCCCGGCCAAGTGTGGCGCTCTACTGCCAGACACGCGACACTCTTTCCACGCCAACTATAACTGGCACTCGATCCCTAACACTGGGCACACAGTCAAATCTGCACTACACAGCGCCCAGCCCCTTTTCATACTGCGCACCTGTTTCCTCGCCGGACAACCCCTTTGCCGGGTAGCTCTCCTCTTTCCCCTGCTCTTCAAGCAGTCGTCTCCATATCTGCAGTCAGACAAGACCGAGATATTCCCGTGCAAAGAATCTGTCTCGCGAGAGGTGGCAGTAGCAGCAGGTTTTCGGAGCATGGAGGTAACTAACTACCTTTTCGTACGTGTCTTGCGCCACTCTGGTCCAGGACCTAGCTCAGCCTTTATGAGGCGTAAGGGAAGAACGAGTGTGGTGAGACATGATTGCAGTCACATTTGGACCCCTTTATCGACCAGCGAAGCGCCACATGGTCATTGATCGTGATATAGGCCTGCAAGAAGATGCAGACTCCCAGATGTTGATATCCCTGAGGTCCACGGCCTTTCCAGAAGTCTGCCTGGCGGTCACTTCTGTGAATATCACTGGCGAAAAGTAAAGCTTTAAAGACCAGAACGTAGACTCGACAGCCATAGGCGTCTAGATAGTATACTAAGAGTTTGACAATTGAGCCTGAGGCTTTGTTGTGTCACTTCTGCCGTAGAGCGTCTCCCAGACGCCGGCTAGGTGGAGTAGATCACCGGCGACTGTAACGTACAGACCCGAGCTGCTCGACATCTGCGAATAGGACTAGGTATATCACACCGAACGTCTGCCTTGCTCACGTCCCGATACTCGTCACAACAGCGCCCTCATCCTAGGTCTCCGCATACAGAGGCAAGCTGATGGCCGAGCTGAGATCGGTTTAGCTGGAAGCTGGCAGCCAGACGCCCTTCTGGCGGTAAAAGTCGGTAAACAAGGAGTCGACGACAGGCAGAATACTGGGACCAAGGAGGGCAGGCTGCATTAGAATTACCGAGTGGAAGAGCGGAAACGAGTCAGGCGGGGATCTTGGGGCCAATGGAGCGCAGGTACTCGCAGCGGGAGCCGCGACCGGCCTCCCAGGTGTTGCCCATCGACAAGGCTTATTGCGTTCTGGAGGCCGGGATCCTTGGTGGATGGGCAAGTCGATCGTCAGGTTGGGGAGGTGTAGTGAAGGAGCCGAGGGTGCCGCCGAGGGTTGAGGTTGAGTCTGCATCTGGCTGTCAAGCGTAAACGCCGGGGCCATTCGGAGGGGGGATTGAAAGAGCCGTTGTCAGTGCTGCGGCCGTTGGCTTTCCAACGAGGAATAGAGGGCGAGCCGGACGTGACAAAGTTGCCCCCAATCTTCATGACCGCGTGCTGGAAGTCGGGGCTCAGCACCGGAAAGTCTTGCCAATGCGGGCCCAGGTAGGCGATCAGTCGGAGCCGTGGAAGGCGGGGGCGGCACGCTGTACTGGAAGTGCGCCGCGGCCTTGCCCTGCTGCGGCGAGTACGCCTCGGCCAGCCAGTAGCTGGGGCAGACAAATTCAGCTCCGCGTACAGGTTTATGCGCGCTTGTGCGCCAGTGCCAAAATGCTAGTCTCGAGCGCGCTCCGCGAACCCTGACCCAGTAGTGGAGAACGCTTGTCCGGCCCACGACAAAGGGATACTGCTGCTCGAGCGTGGCAGGTCGCTGCGAAAACTGCGGCAGCAGCTGCTTCAGTAGCTTACAAAGTCGTCCTGCGTGTAGATCGTAGGCGGCACAAAGTCGGGGGCCTCGTCGGCGTGTGCTGACGAGCGCGCGCTGCGCGTTAACTTGAACTGCCGCAGCTGCTGGCTGGGCAGGTCCTGCACCAAGCTTCCGTCTGTGCACCGGTACAAACGCCCATGTGCCGTACAGCCCGCTTAGCCGAGACGATTGCCGACGCCTGTTGCAGCACAAGCGAGTCGCGTGCGCGTAAACAATCCATACGTGCCATTGACGCATTTGTCCGGCGTGCAGCAACCTTCGTCGATCCGTCAGCACAGTAACGGGTGTTGAGACCAGAGAAGCTGACTCACCTCGGCGGCGAAATTTATTGTAAGACTCAGTAGAATGCTACCGTTGTAGGGCTGCTGCGTGGGCAAGTAGGGCGATTGGCGGCGGCGATTTGGTTAAAATACTTTGTGCCGACGGTCCCGCCCGAGGCCATGTCCTTGCAGCATGACCGAGCCCGCGCCCCGCGCTCTCGCCACCAATTGTTACGGCGTCGGGTCGCCGCCAAACTTGCTGCATCTTGTTAGTCTCTCGAGCCTGGCCGAGGCCGACAGCAGGAACTGACCCGATGTACTGCTGCACCCACTCGAACGCGAGCTGCTGGTCATAGCAGGCCGGCGTTGACGACGCCATTCTCAAAAACTTCCTCGGACGATAGGAAGCCAAACGGCCGCCGAGGCGGTACTGGATGGCGCGCCAACAAAGTTGTAGTCGTTGGTAGTGATGAACTCTGTCAAGTCCTGGTTGCCCGCTCCACGGCCGTAACCTGTTGCCTTGATCAGCAAGTCTTCCCTCACTCTCTCACTCAGAACGACAGCGGACGCACCGCCGCCTTTGGATCCAGACGAAGCCCGGCAGAGGCTTGTCAATAGTCTGCGGCGCCCATGACCGACAAGAACAGACAGTCCCTCGCTGCCAGAACGCCCTCCCGAAAGAGCTCATTTCGGGAGCGGGAAATGGCGGCAGCGTCTGATCATTAGCCAGGCCCGACCCACTGGTTGAACTCATACGGGCTGTGGCCCCCTCTGTGGGCACCTGCTGGCGTATGTCTGCGCCGACAAAACCTGCGAGCGGTCTGTCACGGGTGGCTGCGGGGCCTTCCAGCGGCTGTCACCACTCGTATCCGCCCCGTAGCGCAGTCTGTCCAAACACAGTCAGCAGGCGCAATGGAAACAGAATCGAGCGGACGCGCCCTTTGAAGATTTGAGCTTGTTCTGATCGTCGCGGTAGCCCTCGTAGACGGCGTAGCCCAGGTCGACGGTCACGCCGCAGGCTGCGGGCGCGCTCGAGTTCACCGACGGGCCGCACGCTGGGCGAACCGCTCTGTGAGAGGCGTGGCCGTGGTGGCGCCCAGCAGCAGCAGCGCCACGGCCAGCATCGCCGACCGTTACGAGCGACATCTCCTGAAGCCTGTCCTTGCTTGCTTGGGGCGGGAGAGCCGCCGGGCGAGCTCTGGCTATTTAACATGCTGCAATCGCGCGCGAGCTTGGTGACAGGCTGTCGTTGCACGGGCGGGGGGGCCGCCAGAGCAGACCGCTGCCGCTCACAGGTTGGCCATGGTCGCTGCAGACAATGCATGCTGGGGTGGAGTGAGTCAGCACGCCACGAGCGCCGCAGGATTCCCAGCACTGTTCCTCTTTACCCGCGACCTGGCCCCTGGTTGAGCAGCGCTACCTTACCAACCCATTGTGGGTGCGGGTGCAGCCAACTGACCACAACAGACCCTTGACATCGCTTGCCCATCGGCGCCTGATAAGGGCACTATGTAAGATCTCCGGCGTCTGATGTGCTCGTTCGAATGGTTTCACTGTTCGTGATGAAGGGGTTGCAGCCATAAAGGCGTCCTGAGGTCTCGAGACAAGCAATGAAGTGGGGGGGGGGGGGACCGCGATCGTCGTGTTTGCCAGCCGGTAAATGGCGGCGTGCAACAAATGTCGAGACACAAGTACGACAGTTATGTTGGTCTACGAGATACATTATTGAATGCGAAGTAGTCTACTACAGTATGATGAGGTGAAAACTTCAAGTCTTTGATGATGACGCAAGAGCGCTGGGTGCTGCCCTAGCGGAGCGCGCTAGCTGGCCGCGGACAGCAAGGTCAGCCCGTGGGATTCATCGAGGCGGTGTCCGCCGCCCCGGGTATTGCGGCAGCAGCGAGCCCATTTTGCTGGTGTAGACACGGTTCCACACCAACAAACAGCGTCTCTCTGGGCCGAAGCAGGGAGCAGGATACGTCCGTGGTGTCCAAGTATGCGCAAGAGACTTGGGACTGAAGTGGCAGGAGGTGGGTGGGCTGGTTGCCTAGCGCCAGGCGCGTACTGTACAGCTCGCTTCCATCATCAAAGCCCTTTCCTGAAAGGGAACATCAAACACCCCCCTTGACCATGGGTTGCTAGCGCGCTATCGCTGTGTGCACTTTTCGAAAAAAGCGTCCGCGACAACGGTAGGAAGTTCCAGAAGCTGCCTGCAACGCGTTTTCCTGCGACGCAGATTGCCACATCTTTCCTAGCTAGGCTAGAACAGGGGGTGCTCAGAAATATGTACGTCGGGAAGCTTTTCTTGGCTTGAGTATCCACCTTGCCACGCAAGTAGATTATCGACGAGTCCTCATGGCCGCAGGCGTTCATTATGACTGAATGTTCTGCAGTACGCAGCATGAATATCATGCTGCTTGCTAGATTGAAACACTCACAGTCGCTACTGTAGTGAGTGAGGTTGTTGGCATACCAAAGTACATCGTTGAGAATTGCCTTAATGCATGCATACGGGGCACTCGGATATGCACATCATCGCTGGCGACGACAGCCCCTCACCATGCTGGCAGCCACTTTGCGTCTCAGTGTCACGATGCAGCGGCGGGTAGCAAAGCGTAGGGG
>JAMXBC010000520.1:0-19928 GCA_024138005.1 Lumnitzera racemosa
TTTGATAAAAGGGGGGATTTAAAAAAACCCCAAAGGAAAGAAAAACTAATCCCAAAAAAAATTTAAAAATCCCTTTACTAAGTTATTATTTTAATAAATATTTTAATTTGATTTCCATACATAAAAAAGTAAGATAAGGTATGAAAATTTTAGGTTATAAAGGGGAATTAATTTTCCAAGATTTAGGCTATATAACCCTTATTTTTGGGAAACCCCTTAAATTCCAGGGCAAAAGGTATTCGTCTTTCATCATAGAAAAGAAGATATGCTATGTTTTGTTGAGAAAGGCCTTAATGAAAGTCACCAAGTTATTGCAAGAAAGAGACAAACTTGGTACATAGGTTACAGATTATGGATGAATGATGAAGGATCAGTGTTGTTTATTAAAGTAAATTGCATCATCTGGTAACCATATGTTAAGCTTGATAGAAGAACGTTAGAAATACTCAAGCTATACAAGAGCATGGTTAACCCGGTGTTTAGTTCACTACGGATTAAATTATATTATGCGAAAGCTAAATTCTAGAGGGTTTTTTATCATTGGGGTTTTATCCAAATTTTTATATCTATCTTTTATATTCAAATAAGCTTAAATGTTTTCCTATACAATGAATTAAACGTACTTATAATTACAGTTTTCTATTTTTTTTATTCAAAACCTAGCTTAAATTAAGATAATCAAATTGAACCTTTAGGTACTTAATCCTTTATTAAACTTAAAATTATTATTAACTTTTAAAAACTGAATACTGTAAATTTACTGGAATAATTCTAAATGCTGAAAATTTAAAATGTGTTCGAAGTTTCCTTTGGCATTTTACATACTAAAAACTTTGGGTAACTTGGAAAGTCTAATTATTAAACTAAAATTGTCAAAGAATTCAAAAATGTCTAAACAAATGATAATATTACCAATTTGTTCCATCTTTTAACTCAACAATTTAAATGAAAATATCAATTGGTTTAATAATACTGCCACTAGCTTTTTAAAGGCTTCTACTTCATTAGAAAGGAACTTGGTTGTTAACTAAATTGGCCTAATGTAATGGAGAAATTAGCCTTAAATGTACATAATTTTTAAGAAGGGGGAAAAACCCAAAAAGTTGCTACACTTTACGCTAGAGGGACAAAAAAATTTTCCCTAGATACCAAGATATCAAGGCTAAATTAGGTTAGTTGTAATTAACCTAATGCCCTTACCTCAATTTTAAATGAGGGGGCACCTTTCTTTTTTGTAGGGGATTCGAGTTATGGGTTACTTTTCGATAACCAAATCCCAAGGTCTATCATTTCTTAAGCCCTTCTGGGAAAACTAATTTAACATTATTCTATCCAAACCAAGATATAGAGTCATCAATTCATTTTGGGGTCTACTAAACTATAATTGGATTGAAAATAATTGAATTGGATTGTTATTTTAGTGGAATTTGTTTTTAAAACCCTTTTTTAGTTTAAAAGGGGCAATTTAAATTTCTAAATTTTTTTATATTTTTTTGTATTTTTATCAATCTAAAAAGGTATAGTGTTTAAATCATACTCTTTCTATTTACCCAAAATGTTTTTTTTCATTAATGGGGAAATGAAAAAACATAAAAACAATTTTGTTAGTGATTTGTTAGGTCCTTAAGAGGGTTTTTATTTAAAAGAGAGGAGTAATTTTTTTGTTCTATGTATTTTTGAGTTTTATAGAAGATAATTTCTTGCTTAATATTTCAATTGAGCCTTTAAAGAAATGCAGAGTTTTTTCAAAAATGGTTTAACCCATAGGGGGAAAAAGAATAATTTGTTATGTTGGGATTAAATTGGATCATCATTGAAATATTTTAGTTTGTCAGAAGAATTCCCTTACTTAGGAATAATAGTTACTTTGAGTCACCTTCGTTTTTCCGGTTTATAAGTTTAATTTTTGTTGGAAATTACCAAACCTATTAGTCATTGTTTTATTTTCTATGCTTTACACTTTTGAAGATTATTATCCTACATAATCTCCAATGCTTATAGACGTAGTATAACTAAGGAATTACCCTAATTCTGGACAAATTTTTATTACAAAATAAATTTAATAATCTGAAAAAATGGAATAGAGGAATTTCAACAAATTGTAAGATTTAAATGGATAATATGAAATTTATTTTTTTCTTTTCTCCTTTTACCTTCCCTTATTATCTACTTCTCTTTTAAATTACAGACCGTTTGTAATCAAGTATTATTTTTTGCTTTATATTAAATTTTTTTAATTCAACTTTTTTAATTACTAAATAAATTTTAAATTTAATTTTATAATTTTTTTTTGTAAAATGAAGTAAATCATTATGTAAATTCAAACAATAGAATTCTAAGATAACAATTTTAGAAATTTACCATTTAAAATTTTAAATTTATCATTCTATGTTTAAATAAATTTGTTATAACTTAATAACAAACATGAGTTACATATCATTTTTCAAAATTTGAATTCAGTTAATCTTAAATCCCATGCTTTTTTTAGGAAAACCTTAAGGTCGAGTACTCCCTTTAATTAAATAATCCTTTAATATTCACTGGGGAAAATAAGGAGAACCCTTTTTCCTATACCCCTAAATTAATTATTTTAGTTAGAGGGAAATTTAGGGCCCCCTTATTAAATGAATACAAAACATTTAAAATACCCCGGGTTACAAAATTTAATTTTCTCAACTCATTTAAAGGGACAAAAATGTAGGATTATTGGGAACCCTTTTACCTTCCTATTAGTGAAAAAGTTATTTTCCCTCGGGCTTTTTTTTAAGAATTTTTAAACATTTTTTTAAAAAATGGGAAATTTAACATGTCTTTCTATTAAAGGCTCAGTTGGTCCTTGTTAATTGGTTTCATGTCTCGCATTTATAGGGTAGTTATGTGCTTTTTAAAATTACCCTAATTAGGGTATTACTTAGGATGCCTTGGTATTCCAACTTTAACTTTTTCCTAAAAAATGGGATGGTCTTATTACTTAGATTATTGATTAAATTGCAAGTTCAAAATGGGAATCCTATGTAGGGAAAAGCCTATGATCTTTACAAATAAATCCAAATTGTAAATTTTTAACTTTTTGCCCCCAAAACTTTCCTTTTAAATGAATTAAATTTTAACTTATAAATTTTCCTATGTTGCCATATTTGATTACTGGAGTCTACCCATTTCTAAATGACCCTTAAATTTAACAGGGTGACCATGATATGTTCCTTTCAAGTTGAGTTGCAAACCTAATGGTTTTTACAGTTTGATTTAAAAATAAATAATACAAAAAAAAGTTGGAATTACTTTTGGGGGACGATTCCCCATTTCAAACAAAATGGTAAACCCTCCAATGATAGGATTCAAGTTACAAAAGAAACCCAAAAAATTAAATTACACAAATTGTAAATAAAAATTTCAGTTTTTTAAACTAAACATTCTTCTCTTTAAACACCCCCGAGACTAATTATTTCAATTAATACTGCTTTTCAAAACCCTTTTCTGTAGGTTAAAGCTCCATAATTGTTTCCCCATACCAATTACCAAGTCATTTACTTTCCCAAATGGGGAAAGATTGCATAAAAATCCCGATACTCAACACAATCCTAGGTTCCGGTTAAGGAAGTGAGGAATTCAGGTTAATTCAACCCTTCAAAAACCTTTTACGGGAATGCTTAAGATGATGACATTTGGGTTCCCCTTTTGGCATGACAAAAATACTATAAAGGGTTCATCTGAATTGCAAAAAGTAAAATTTAGAACCTCAACCCCTTTGGACAACGCGCTTTTCCCCTTAACCAAATTAAAAAGGGGAGCTATCCCTAGGGAAATTTCTAGTTATGGACCAAAAAGAGTCCCTTTAAATTTCCCACAGTTGAAGGACAAGGGGCCCCATCTTATGTTCTAATAAAACTAGTGGATTTACAACTAAAAATAGGTTTTAAAAAAGAAAATTTTAATTTAAATTTTAAAATTTTCAAGACAGATCATCATAAATTTTTTTATAATTCGACGATTAACGTTTTTGGGTTAGATATTTATTTTATCAATTCTAAAAAAATGATTACAATGATGGCATACAATAGAGTTGGAAAAATTACAGAAGCTAAAAAAAATAACAATTAAATTGCATAAGAAGTAGGGTCTAAACTCATCAATTTTTGTCATTCCAAAGTTTTTGTTTCTAGAACTCGTATTGACACCTAAATTATAATACATATGTATCTGTAAAGTAGATCCTTAATTAACTAAAGATATTTTTTATCTCGTTCCCAATATACTTAAGTCTTAGTATATTAGCGTTTTCTATCAATGGGATTAATATAATTATTTTCTTATATTAATTACGAATTCCTTTATTGTATTTTTGGAAATTTTTTGTTTGCTTGAATTTGAAACTTTTCCTTACATTTATTTTATTGGGATTTTTTTAAGGGAAAATCCCTTTTACGGCCTTCTTTATTTTTAAAAAAACCTTCGAAAGTTATTTTTTTTTTATAAAAATAAGGCTTTTTGAAAATTTTTTTTATTAATAAATTAACAAATAAAGGAATTTATTTTTTAACTTGTTCTATTTTAAGTTTTTACCCTTTTTTTTATTATTTTTTTAAGGGCCTATTAATTTTTATTTTTTTCTATATTTAATTTAGTTCCCAAAATTCATTTTTCAATATATTATTTTACATTTCGGTATAACTAAAATTAACAAAATTATTTATATAATTAGGTATACAATAAATAATAAAAGAAGTACCAAATTTAAAAAATAAAAGGATGTTTTAAAAATATAATAACATTAAATTACTCCCTTTTTATTTATAAAAAACTTTTATTGGAAAATGCCCTTTTAAAAATAAATATTAGTTATTTTAATATAAAAATTATAATTATAAGGGAGATTAAAATTTTTTTAATAATTTTATGATAAACATAAAATTTATAAAATTCCCTTTTTAACTTTTTTTTTCCCAATATTAATTGTTATTAACCCCAAAAAAAATAAAAATATATAACATAAATATTTTATGTATTAATACTATTAAAATTAAAGGGTTTTTAAAAAAATAATCTAAATTTTTATTCTTATAATTTTTTTATATAAAATTATAAATACTTGAATTATGGTTAAAATGAAAAATTATGTTATTTAATATGAATTTAAAATTATGTTCTACATTCTTTTTAAAAAAATTTTTTTAATATTACTTTCTACATAAATCTTATTACCAAAAAAACTTATTTTTTTTAACTCTCCTTCAATTTTATATTTTTTTAAAATTCCTTTTTTTTAATTTTATAATTAAAATTTTAAAAATTTTATTTTTTTAGGTTTTTTTTTTAAATTTTTTTTTTTATTAATTAACCAATGGCTTAAGGTTACAACTCTCTTACATTTATTTCTACTTTTTAAGTTTAGGATTATTTGCCTTGGGGACTAAATTCATTCATATGTTTTTGTTTGGGGCAAACCTTAAGGGAAAAAAGGAAATTTAAAAAAGGTTAATTTTAAATTATAAAATTAAATTTAAAAAAAATTTATTTCTAAAAAATTTAGATTTTTTCTTTTCATTATTTAAAATTTATTTTTATTTAATTTAAAATTTAATTTTAAAAATTTATAATTAAAAAAATTTTATTATTAAAGTAAATTTGGATCTTTAAAATTTCAAAATTGGCTTAGTGGAAAAAAGAAATTTTTTGGGGGTTTTAAATTTTTGGTTATTTTAAAGTTTAAAACTGATAATTAATTTAAAATTTGGTAATTAAATAAAAACAGTTTTTATAGGTTTGTTGTTTTAGGGTTTTAAGGGTTTTAAGGTTTTTAACTATATTTAAATATAAGATTTGTTAGTAAATTTTGGAGGTGTTTTAAGCATTTCCATTTATACCCAATTATAAACTTTAAAAGGGAAAAGGTTTTAGCAAAAAAGGGGGGTTAAGGTTTCACCAAAACATTCCCAAAATAAAGATGAAGCTGTAAGAAAAATTAAAACCCTAAGTGGGCCCCTTTGTGGAAAGTTTAACGAAAAAATTTAGTTTGAAACTATAGTCCAACTTCAATTTACAAACATAGCTAAGAGGGCCCCAAATTTTAAGGCTAAATCTTAATCAACTCGACTTCTGAAGGTGCTTGTAATTTAGCCTTAATCACAAGAACCCAAAATGCATTTCCCCTTACAAAAATTTAATTGGTAAATTAGAGGTAGGCAAACTTTAATATGCCTTTGGCTTATCGTAATCTTTTGCAGGTCTTCAATCACTTGTTATTTAGAAACCCCTTTGATATCATAAACAAATTGCCCCTTGGATAAAAAAAACCCTTTTGGAAAAGTGGGGCAAATCAACCTTCAAACTTTCTATTGAAGAAAAATTTAAAGGAAATTGATGGGTCAAAGCTTAATTAAGCTTGGAAAAGGGTTTTTCAAGAGACAAATTTGATTGAGTTTTATTAGAAGGGAAGCTTTAAATATAATAATAGTAAAAAATTTTCCCCCCCCTAAGTTTAATTAAAATTAAATTTTAAATAAAAATTAATTATATTTAAATAATAACCATTATTACGAAAAGCGTTTGAAATTTTAAATTTTAAGTCTAGAATAAATTATAAGTATTTAAAATATATTACTAAAATATTAAAATTAAAGTTTAATTTGGTTTATGTTTGGGGTTGCATAATTCTTAAAAAAGGGGAAATGGACTAATAATGGTTTTCTTAAAAAAATCCTTTTAATTTTGAAATAATAAAAAAAAAAATCCCATTGGTCGTTTCTTTTTTTCTAACACCTTAAATTACAACTTCAAAACCAAAATTGGTTTGAAATTCTTATACAAATTTTAAAGCACAATTAAATTCTAAAGCTCTTTAATCAAAATTGGGACATTAGAATCAAGAAAATTTAAGGGAACCCCTTAAAAAACTTTAGAAAAGGGAAAAAAGTCAATTAAAGTTTAAGGGAACCCAAAGAGAAGCTAGGAGTGGAGGACACTCATAGGTCCCGCACCAGATACCGCAGTGCCCTTTGAGCCCGGGGGGGACCAAAGTGATTATGTAATTTTTTAAAATAGGAATTTAAATTATTATTTGTTTTTTGGATTTTTTGTAAATTTTAGGGAATATTATTTTTAAAATAATCTATTTATTTGTTTTAAAAATATTTGTAAACGGCATGTTTTGTTTATAAATAAATGACCTTTAGGATGTAGTTTGAACCAAATTTTTATGTAGACCACTTGTATTAAAATTTAGAAGCCCCTTTTAAATTTTTTCAATTTTGATAATTTTTTCCCTTAAAAAAAATAAAAAAGAGGGGGGCCCTGAGCAAGTCGAACCTGAGTGAGGGGAAGGGGTGTTGGGGTTTTGTTGGGATTAATCGTTGTGTATTTGGGGTTAAAGATTATGTTTGGTTGTGTTTGTTGATAGTGGATTGTAATGTGCTTGATTATGAGTGTGTTTGATTCTGTCTTTGTCTATTATATTTTTGGTTTGTATAAAATGATTGATCACCAAAATGGACCTAATCAAAAATACGACTTTTAAACTAATCAAACCCATATGGCAACCCTTAGGGGAACTTAGAATCTCCCGCCCAAAATTCCCCACCCTTTAAAAGGAATAGCGCAGGATTGCAATCCCTTTTTATCCTTTCGAATGAGGGGCAGGTGAAGAGGTCACTTGAGGGTAAAGTCAATGGGTTTGAAGGTAGTCACGGAGGAGCAAAGTTTTTCAATGGGGTTTTGGGGTTTGGGTATTGCATTAAAAGGGAACTCCTCAACCCGGATTAAAGCCCGGCGCATTTCTTAATCTCACGACCGGCGGACAAAGTCGTGCGTGGCATTTGCTTGAACATGATTGACCTAATAAGTTGTTGAAAAATTGTTTTGTTTATGGTATAGTTTTAAATCCTCCACCCAAATTACTAAGTGTGGTTGCTCTATCCCATAGGCGTCATGAGGGGGTGGCTAAGAAGCGGCAAAAAAAATTTCTGAAGAGCAAAAACTTCTGAAACTAGCAACTGCTGGATCATAGGGAATGAGGAAAAACATTTTAAGAATAAAAATATTTTTAAGGTTTAAACTTTTACTTTATAAAATTTTTTTTTTTAATAATAAATAATAGGAAATATATTAGAAGAAATATTAAAACGATTTTGTATAACTAAATTATTGTGTATTTATGTATTTTCCCCACTTTTTATGTAAATAATTTATTTAAATTAAAAACTGTTTTCTTTAAAAAAGGGTTAGCGTGGCGGGTTATGTAGATAGGTTTAAAATGCGGTTGTAAAGCAACTTCTTCTTAGGATAGTTTCAGGCGGAGCTATTGCGACCTACCGGGGTTCTTTTTAAAATTACTTTTTTGAATAGTTTAAGTTAGCATCTCTTCTCCCTCTCAAAACCAATTTTTTAATAGCTTTACACCTTTTTTTTTTTATACCTGCTTTCCTCTTCGAGCAGAATCCCTTTGTCTTTGCCTCATGGGCTAACATTCTATCAATTAAAGGGGGTGTCTCATTTCCCTTGTAGGAGTTATTAGCATGTTGAAGTGACATGACCATCGCTATTAAAATTTAGGAGTTAATGGGTTGGTTTGAGCTTGGTAACATAGAGACCTTGCTTTATGCAATCTACTTGGTATTGCTACTAAGCTAGATTTCTTAGTATCCTTAGCTGATTCTACCCTTTCTCCCATCTTTTACTTTGGTCTAGCCTTCAATGAAACTTCTTCCTTAGCCCAAGGGCCTTTAAGTACAAAGACCTTGATGACTCTTGATAATCCTCATCAGATGTAACCATTTGATGGAAAACCCTAAGGTCAACATGTGCTAAAACTGGGGAACAATCTACCTAATAAGACATTGAAGAGTAACTAGCAATCTACCACCAAGAAAGACATTGCAACATTGTCATCTTCACTAAGGCTTAAATTAATTTCCCTTTACCTATCCGTAATTTTAAAACCAAATAGTTTGTGGTATATTACTTAATTTTTTGTACTTCAATTATTGGTGATGCTATTTCATTTTAGTTATTTATTTGTGTCAATCATGACTTTAAAAATCAAACTTCATTGTTCTTTTGCTAATAAGGGCACTAGAGGTTGTAATCACCCTCAAAGATTATTCCCAAAGGGGCATTAGCGATTCCTCATTTTTATACAAGCTTAAAACCGATTAAAGAGTAACATAATTGATGAGCTCATGTCTTTTTATTAAAAACACAATAAATAAAATAGAAAATTATTGACAATAATATTGGGGCCTAGTTGTTATAGTTTTTTGTTAAGGTATATTGTTGTTATCATTCTTCTAAACTGAGTTAGATACTCTAATTAGGTCATCCGAAATCTTACCTTCAGGCAACTAACTAGATTAACCCGATGGGCCCCTTAAGAAATTCTTCAACTGTTAAACTCATCAATGTGTAGCCTGATCTTCATGGATTCTTAATTTAAGATTACTCTCATTGCTCAACATAAATTCCCTGAGAATTTCGTAAAGAATATTCCCCATCCATAATTAAGGGGATATTAGCAAAGTTCAATGAGGGATTTCAATCCTACAACCACTACATCACTCAAGAAGAAGACCCCTTCTAATTCTTAAGGTTAAAGTAATCTTCTGAGTAGCTCCTTATTCTACTTCTTTTCTTAGGCCTGTCTTGGCATTGTCTACCTTACCTTAATTTACTAATTATTATAAACTTAGCCTCTAGGATTCGTCAAAGTTTTAGATTCTTTTGGTAAAGACTAAAGAAATTTCAATGGTCCACATTTAATAGTTTAAGTCTTCCTTTCAAGTTAGTTTTAACATTGCAGTATTGACAAGAATTATAGACTCAAGCTTGAGGGCTCTACTTGATTAAAAGGTGATGAATCCTTAAAATTATGATAAAAAGCACTGATTAGATAACCATCAAACAAAAATTGAATTTTAGGATAAAAAACAAACTGGGGTTTCTTTTTTAATGTGCTTGAAAATTCCTTCAATGTGATGATTTCACTTAAGCATGTTAAGCTCATCATTGTAAAAGTAACATGATATGAGGATTAGCAAATCCTCAATGAAGCAGAAACTTTAAAAGAAACATCTTGAAACTTCTTCATAATAACTTAGGTTAATGATTTTTTTAAAAATTTGGTAGAAGTTACTCTTTCTTTCCATCAGCTAGAACTTCTTAAGTAATCTTCAAGTTATTTGGTCCAAAAGTCACGAGTTTGAAGCTATAACCGGTGTTAATTTGGTGCAACATAAGCATTAATAGTGTAAGGTATTAAGAGTGATTGAGTTAAAACGTGGTTTAGGGTAGCTAGTAGAATCTTATAGAAACAATACATTTTGATCACTATAGTTTGTGCTTTAATTAAGAATGTTTCTTTCAAAGTTGGCTTCGCTTACATAGAATGTTAGGAAATATCCTCCTATGGCTTACATGCCTTGATTTATAAATTCAACTACTTTAAGCACTAAACTTTGTTATTAGCATGATGTCGTCATTTTGCCCCCAAGTTTTGAACAAGTTTTCTAATTTTATCATTATGGATTATGGTTTGGCTATTTATTTTTTAAGATTCACGTACATTCGTATAATAAAGTAATGTGATTGGGGTCATATGCAATCTGCCTGTTAATCCCCAACTATGTAAGGGTACTACATAAACACTTTATTCAAGTGTGAAACCATTTGAAGATTACTTTAAGTCCTTCCCAAAGGGAACCAAAGAATTGACGAATTTATTATAGAAGCTAAATTTTTAATAATAAGTATAAAATTAGGCAAGTAGACAATCCCATGCAGGGCCGAAAAGAAAAATTAGGGTGAGTAGCTCAGCAAAGGATAACCTACCTTAGAATTATTGAAGGGTCCCTTAATCTTGCCATGATGGGAGTATGTGGATTGAGAAATCTATTCGCACCTATTGTTATATTCCTTATTAATTAATGATTGGAATATCTTTACAGAACTTCTTATTAGGGGAAAATTTTATAATGCTTTTTAATTTAGTGCTAATCTTAATCGTAAGAATACCATGAAGTCGAGCTACAACATTGATGAGATTAAACAGTTGAGAATGTTCTTTAGTATATCCGGTTTTGGGTATTCCTATTGCATTCCCCTAACTTCAAGCAATTCGGTGACCTACCGAATGGACAACTTACCCAGGTCAAGTAGAAATGTATAACTAAAATTTTTAGCACAACAACTATAAAATGTCCATAAGTATTGTCTTACACTTCATTAGGGACCTTAAGGAACCGGAACTGCTCAGCTATCAACTTAGTTACGCCTATTAGGACAATAGGTTTTAGCCTGTATAAGAAGAAATTGAGAATAGAACTCTATCTCATTTGGATTAAGACCTTAGGGATTCATAACCGTTTACAAATCCCTCTTCAAAGTCACAATTAATAATTTAAAGTTTGATGTTTGTAAAGTCAGGAAATTTACAAAACAAATAACTGATCATACTATAATCATGCAATATCATAAATAAGGCTTAGCTCCAAATTAAGTTAAGTCACAACAAAACCTATTAAGTTTAAAAGCTTAAGCGTTGGGTAAATGTATCATTATGATTTCATGATGCTTAGTTAGATGACAATGTTGCCCATGCTTATAGAGTTCTTGGTGGTAGATTGTTCAGTTTCTTACAATGTATTATTAGGTAGATCGTAGAATTCCTTCAAGGTGAGTCAGTAATGTTGCATCTTAAAAGGTAAATTCCCTATGCAATATGGTTTCAACATCTTATGAGGTTTTCAATGAGTTCATCAAAGGTCATTTTTCACACTTTAGGCCGGTCAGGAATTAGTCTCATTGCAAAGGCTTTAGACCGGAAGTAAAGATGGGCCAGTAATGGTAAAGCCACGACAACTAAAGAAAATCTGCTTCCTAGCCACTACCGTACCATTGACTTTACCCCAAGGTACCTCTTTACCTAGCTCAAACAACCATTAACTCAAAATTAATAGCGATTGAGTCCACTAGTCCTTTAATGGTAAACTTCCTAAGGGTTTAAAGTTCCCTAATGGATCCAATGTTTAACATGAGGAAGTCGAAAGCATTCGCTCCGAAGAGGCAAGCAGTTATACAAAAAAAAAAAGCTGGACATAGAAAAGCTACTCACAATGGTTTTCAAGACAGACAAAATATCTAACAAGTTAGCCAAACTATAATCTTTAAGAAGTCTAATAGGAGTGCTACATATTAACCAACTTACACCTAAATGGCCTTACCTGAATTATTGTTCCCTCCCAAACTAAAAACCCAAAATTGTCGATTTACCTTTAGCTCATATAACGTTCAGTTTATAGATTTCTTTTCTACTATATTGGTTATGATATAGTTGTAAGGGTTACATACCTAATGTTATCTTAACTTCTGACAATTTATATAAGTGATTGGCTTCATCGTTAAGGTTGCGAGTTTCTAATTAGGTAGTCGTTTGTGCACGTATTGTTTGAATCAAATTGAATGCCTCATCAAAGTTTACATTGAGGATATGATGTCAAATAACAAGAAGTTCAAGACCATCTCTAGGACTTCGTAACTTTTATACCATATATTATTTCACTGAAACACTAAATTTCCGTATTAGTGTCCCAAATTCGCTCTTAATGGAAAATTTTTACATTTTCTATAATTACATAAATTCAAGTCTTCCATCGGTTTATTATTACCCTATTATTTATAAAATATCAATTTTTATCCTAAAAATTTTCAAATTATATATTCCATAATAACATTTATGCATTATCACCTATTAGTTATAAATACATTTCTAATATTCTATCACTCTAATACCATCTCTAAAAAACAATTATCATTTCAAAATGTTTAAATTCATCCTAAATAAAGGGTTTTTCATCATTATCCTAACTTACAAAAAATTTAATTTAAAATTTACTATTTTTTCCTATTACTCCCTTTACTAATAATTAACCTAATAATTTCATCTAACACCTTAAATCTTTCAATATCATACTCCATTATATTTCAAATCCTAAAACATAATCTTATTCACTAAATCGGTAATTAACCATTAATTACTTTATTAACCCTAAATTATTATTTTAAAGTCTCATTTTAAGGCCTAAAAATATCAATAAATTTTGAAAAATTTAAATTTTTGAAAACGGTTCATAGAACTGTTTATATCATCTAAGTGGTCACATAAAAATTTTGGGTTCAAACTACACTCCTAAGGTCATTTATTTATAAACTAAAACATGCTCGGTTTTACATGATTTCTTAAGGACCCTATATGACCGAGACATATTTTCACAAATAATATTTTCATAAAAAATAATACAAAAAATTCCAAAATAACAAAATTCATAATTTTTCTAATAATATTTAAATAATTTTTAAAAAAAATTTCAAAATCGGACTGGAAATTGTCCACCCCTTGGGTCCCCCCCACCGTGGCCTGTCGTCATCTGGTCTGCCACCGTCGGAGGTGTGGTGGCCGTCCACTCCTACCCTCGTCGGGTGGGTTTCCCCTTTTAAAGGGTTTAATTCACTTTTTTCCCTTTTTTTTTTTTTAACCTTAATTTTTCTCTCAATTTTTGCCTTCCTTTAATTTTCTTTGATTTCTAATTGTCCAAATGAGCTTTTGAATTTTCTTGATTTTTATAGACTTTAGGAAATTATTGTCATTAAATTGTATAAACATTGTCCAAACCCTTTTAAATTTTTGGGTTTTTATTTCCCAAAATTTAATTGGCTGATTTTTTTCTTATTTTTCCCAACTGCCACGACCCAATTCTGATCATTCCTTTTATTTTATTTTTTTTATTTTCCTTAATTAATTATGAATTTTATTTAAGTATATCTTATATTTTAGTAAATTTGCGTATTTTAAGTAATTATGCATTATTTCTCCATACGATGTAAATCATACATAATCAAATAAATATTCCTAAATATATTTAGGTCCCTTTTATGATTTTCAATATCATATTTATCTCTAGCGATTCTTAATTATTGAATGCATTTTACGCATTTCGATAAATTGATTATATATTAAATATGGAACTTATGTCTTTTATTTTATTGCTTATTTTTAATTTCAAACTTAAGTCAATTTACTAATTTTCTAATTGCATTTATTAAATTAAATGGGTCTTTTAAACCATCAAAACCTCGAATGATTGGGCTTACGTTGACCTTTTTCGAGCTGTAATAGCTTTAGCTCATCACAATTGCCTTATCTTTGCAATAGTATGTTTTTGACATTGTTGGATTAGTTCTGCCATTCCACAATGTTGTTAAATTTATCATCGAAGAGGGACAAAATGTTGTTTAATGATATTAGGGTTCTAAGTTGAAAAGTTATTGAAACTGAAAAATAAACAATAACTAAGAGGGCATATTAAGTCTCTTACATTTCCCTAATCTAATTAGTAATTTGTTGGTTGAAAGGAAAATAGTACAAGTAGGCTCAAGTGAAGACGTAAAAGGGTGGGAAGGGGGGAAGTATACATAGAGCCACCTCTATAAAGTTGAGGACATTTTGTAATGCTTCACAATCCTATGATGTCTTCCGAATTTGTAGATGTGGTTATTTAGAATTATCTTTTCATTTACAAAAAATTTTCCGATCCATGTGGGCTTAGCCAACATGCCCTTAAAGCTTGAAGGTTTTCTCATTGTTCACACCATGTAGTTGGAAAATGTTTCGGTAAAAATTTATCTTTACCCTAATTCCAAAATTTGGAGCAATTTAATAAAAAATTTATTTAATTTTTGACAGGGCATGATGGGGTGAAAACAATAAGCCTTTTGGAACAAAAGCATTTATGTGGGAAAAAAGTAAGAGTAAGAAAAAGGTTTTTAAAAAAGTAAGTATTGACATAATTAAAAAATTTTAAATAGGGGATAACTAACTTCCCCTTTTTCATTTACCATAAATTAAAGCTTTCCTATTTCTTTTTTTCCCACAAACTAAATGCGTCAAAAGAAGAAAAAGGCAATCCTTGGCATTATTTTTTAAATAAGAACCTTTTTATTATTATTATGTTATTTGATATACATATATATATGTTTATATATATATATTGTTTTAATTTGTGGTAAATAAATTGGAATTATTGGGGAAAAAAAAAAGTTTTAAAGAATGTTATAAAACTTTCTATTTTTTCATAGAAATTAGTAGGACATGGACTTTTAATCTTTTACGTTTGAAATTAGCAATTTTGTTATGTAAGGACCTAGACTTAAGTAGTTTTCATTTTTAAGAGGGCGTTTTGCCCCTATAAAGCGTTTTTTATCCCAAATCAAAGGATGTTTATTTAGATGCCTGGTATTAGTAGTCTGTCAATACATCTTCTTTTTATGTATTCACAATTCGGTCTCTTTTTTTTATGGTTCTTTTTGTGATCCCCTTTAATTTTAAATAATGGTTTTTTTAAAATTTTTCATTTCCCCCATTCCAATTGAATTGTAACACACATACATATATTGAAAAAATGCAACTTTTTTTATCCTAGACTTAAATATAAAAAAAGCTAGGGAATGTACTTTCGTTCCTTGAAAAATAATAAAAAAAAAGGTTAGGGAAAAACTTATTCTGTATAGAGGCAGTGAAGGAAAACTTGGGAAAGGTTTTGCCTTCTATTTTGTTGTTTAAAAGGGAAAAATCTTTAAAAAGGGGCCCTTTCTTTTTTACATAAAATAGAAAAAAGGCACCTTCCGAAGGCCCTTTTTTAATAAAAAATGAAGAGGCGCTTTTGAGAAAGATTTTCCCTTAGAAATCTGCAAAAAAAAAATTAGTAAGGAAAACAGTCATTCGAATTAAAAAAGCAAGCTAACCAAAAATCATAATTCAAATTTAAAAATAATTTGTTTAAAAAAACCCAAATCACTCTAACTCCCCTTGCTAGACCCCAATCCCAAAATAAAATTTTAATTTTTTGATTCAGAAATATAAGCAAAACATAATAAATTATTTCCCCAAATCTAAACTTGTTCTCCTACTTCAAAGTAAAACCCTGAAATATGTGACTCTAAAACATGAAAGAAGCACAAAGAAGTTAAAGGCTTAAATTTACTAAATAGAAATGTTTAGTGCATTTGTTATACATGTCTAGAAATTTACTACATCTATCTTCTCTAGCTTTGTGAAAAAACCTAGTTTTTTAGATCTAAACTCTCACTGGCCCCCTTTCCTCTGAACCCCTAGGCCCGTGGCCCCTAGTCTCTTCAAAGTTGGGGGAACTTAAAGAACTACAAGGATCAACCATAACATTTAGGAAGAAAAATCCTTTCCCCGAGGTTGATAGACCTCTTCCCCTTTTTTATGTGGAGTTGGTGGTATGAAAGGGAAAAACCGCGTTGATCTCTAAACTGAGGTCTTAATATTTACCCCATAGTGGACTTCGGTGAACCGCTTATAAGATGTATTGATTGTCATTGCCCTACCCAGCCCCAACCCCAATGTCATTACCCCCCTTTATCTAGTTATTTACCCCCTCAAAGGTATTTGAAGGGTTATACTACACCTGGGTCCCCACTGGTCCTTAAACTTTAACCTAAGCCAGATTGGAGGGTATTGAGTGATCGGAAGATGGTATGCAATAACTATATCCCCTATTTAGCGGGGGTACAATGACTTGGTTTAATTTCTCACAAAAGGAGATTTAATTATCGGAGCTTTCAACCTACAAGAAGAAGAGGTTAAAACAAAGCAGAGTAAAGGTAAGTTTAAAAAAAAAACATAGTCGGAGGTAGCTTTCCCGTAGCCAAGCAAAAGCTCCGTTTAGCCAATTTTATGCTAAGGATTTAATACCCCTTGTTGGGCCACGTTCCATTCCTTTAGGTCTGTCGATTTGGGTACTTTAGAGTGCCATCTTAGGGAGCGATAGCTTTGATGTTGTTGATCCAAACGAATCCGTTCCTTCTTAAATCTAAGGTCCCAAAACCTCTTGTGTGGCATGATGGTGGTATCTTCTTAACCACCAAAATGTAGAACCCCAAAACTTAGGTAAGTGCACTCAAATAGTAGAAGTATGAGTGGTTTTCCCGCGCTGTCTAAAAGTGAAGGTTGGTGGGAGAAAACGGGAAGTCTCCGTTTTATTGGATATGGTACCCTACGACCACTATACCCTTTTATTATAAATTTAAAGTCATTGTAAAGTATTTAAAAAGTGGGCTAAGTTGTATAAAAAATGTTCCCATCTGGAGTCATTTGTCAAATGCATCCCGAAAATATTAAAAGTTAAAAGGGGATTCTTTGTACTACATAAAAATTAATTTATTTGCCCCATTTTCAATTAAAATGTTTATAAGGGTAAGAAAAATTTCCAACTTTTACCTTAGTAAATTACAAACCCCTTCAGGGAATTCAAAACCCAAACATTAAAACCCTTAAAATGGAGAAATGGGGTCTAATAAACATCACTAATAAACCTTTAAAAGAAAAAGGAAACAAGACAGTACCAAGTACCGGATTTATTTACAAACATAACTTTAAAATTTTATAGATAATGCCCCTTTTACATGAATTTTTATTACTAGTAGCTAAAACTAAAGAAGGGGAAAAAAATTATATTCCTTAATTAGTTATAGAACAATTAGATTCTAGTTATTGGGCTTTTTTATTTAAATTTAAAATTGGATCCTTAAAATTAGAATGATAATTTTATTTTTTAAGTAATGGTAATTACATTTTTTATAAAAAAAACTTATATTTAAATGTAAGAATTTAACGGTTTTTGTTAATTTAAAATTAGTTCAGACTTGAAAGTTTTAACTAAAAGGATCTCTAAAGGGTGTGAAAAATGCAGATCATTTCCTAAAAAGAAAAATGAAAGTCATGTCGGAAGGGTAAAAAGAGAACAAAAATTATATAAAATTAAAAAAATATATTTTAAGGATTATATGTGAATTCCAATTTGGCTATCCCTTATGAAGTTTTTTTTGGTTAAAAAATCTAGTGGGATTTAAGGCATTTATAAAAAAGGGTTTGGTTAGTACAATTTAACCCTTTCTAAAATTTGAAAAAAAAAAAGAATTTTTTAAATAAATTTAAAAACAAAGCAAAAACATTTAAATTTAAAATGGTACTAAGATTGGGTTGTATTTTTCCAAGTAGAAATTAGGAGGGTTTTAAAAAAGGGAAGGGGTACTAAGTTTTAGGAATACTTGAGGGTTGTAGGAAGATCTTCTCAATTTTGGTGGAAAAATTTTTCAATCTATTCTTTACGATTAATTTCCCAAACTATCGAAAAGATTCTATCCTAATTACCATCCCTTTTTTTCCCTTGAATTTATCAAAAGCTTCTTGAAATTTCTTTTTAAATTTCCCCTTTTAATTTAATGAAGAAACATTTGAAAACCATAATTAACCAATTGGGGGTTCATAAAATCTAACCTTTTTTTTTTAAACCCCTTTTTCCCCGGAAATCTTAGATAAATCCCTAATTAAAATTTCAAACCCCAATGACTTTTTCTTTAGCCCCAAAGAGTTTTAAATACTTTTTAAATCATTTACACTACGATTTTCTTCAAATTATCCTTTAAAATTATTTTTCAAAAATACTAAAAAGATTTTGTAACTAAATTTCCATATAATAAAATAGGATTATAGGCAAACTCATTAATAAAGAAACCAAAATGGGGCAATACAAGTTAAAAAGAGAATGTCCAACATCAAAAAACTTATATCTTTGGTTTAAAAAAAAATAAATTAAAAAATTATTCATAAATTTCCAAAATGATTAAAAACCCTTTGGCTATTTTAAATAACTTTTATATCCTAAAATAAATCGCTAATCTCCTCAAGAAAGAAAATAGCCAGCTATTAGTCTTATTGAAGGCATAAAGGTTTCCATTTATTGAACTATCAAATAACATAATCTTTTCTTTAGGTTTAACCGGGTTTTAAAAATTTTGCATAACTATAGGTTAAATGAAAAAGGGCCCAAACCTTTTCTTCTAACCTTTCTTACAAGCATGTAACTTTAAATTGCTCTCCATTTAGACTTAGGCGAAGGAACTAGTTAAAATAATAAACTCCTCCTGATTTATGACAATCGGTAAACCCCTAAAGGATTATTTTGGGGGAAATTTTTGGGTTTCTAAAATTGTTTGTTTTTAAATTTGGAATTTAAATTGTATTATTCATTTGTGTTTAGGTTTTTGTTTTTTGCCCAATAAAATTTAGGAGTTTTTAAAGTCTTAAAATATTAAGGGAATGGCTTAAACAACAAGAAGAAAGGGCCTTTAAAAACCTTGTGAACTTCATCCAAAAGTACAAAAAATTTTGGGATAAAAGATCAATCATTGAACAAGGTTTAATTTTATTTTTTTTGGTAAATGGATGAAAGGTGCCTTTCATATCTTTTAAAGGTTTTAAGCCTTAAATTTCCCTTCATATATTTTTTTGGTTGTTGAAAGCAAAAAATTGAACCTTTTGAAATTTTAAATCTTTTAAATTTTTTGGTGTAAATAGCCTTAATTTTAATTAATTTTTTAAAAAAAAGATAAGGAGAAATTAAATGAGACAAAAAGGGCGTTTAAGAATTTAAGGGGGCCAAAATTTAACCAACCCTACTAAACAAACCCCTTCCTGTCTAAAACCACCTCATTGTAACCCCAAGATTTAACAGGGTCTTATACTCAAAACTTTTAAAGGAAATTTCAAATGCTAAGTTAACTTCCAAAACATAGCACCTGACCTTTTCAAAAAGTTCTTAACAGCCATTAACCCCTTACTACCACACCGTTTTTGCCATTTTATACATTCCTTCTTCAGATTAAGAATTATCTCTACTAACTTCAAATCATTTTTTTTCCCCTTATTCAAAAACCAATAAATACCCTTTTTCTTTTTTACATGAAAAAACCTAGTTGGGCCAAATTCACCCACTTTCAACTAGGGAGCATATTTATTTATTTCAACAGAACTTTAGTGTTTTTTATTAAAATTTTTTATCCCCCCCTTTTAGCCAAAA
>JAMXBC010000521.1:0-19911 GCA_024138005.1 Lumnitzera racemosa
TCAACCATAATGACTTCTTAGGGAAAACCTTAATTTATTTTAAAAAAAATAAATTGTTTTATTCTACTTCCTTGATATAGGAACCGGTTTAAAAGTAATGATAACTAAACAAATTTAGACTCTAATAAATGTTGCACCATGCACTATTTTTTGACCCCTCTCCAAACTAGTTAGAAAACATCGAGCAATTCTTTTACATTAACTTAGGGGCTAAATGCCCACCCATACCCCACATGTAAAGGGCCAATAGTTTCCATTTTGACTCCTCTTTTGGGCTTATGGAAAAAGATCAAAAATTATGCATAACAAACTTTTTGGGCTGCAAATACCAAAGTTCAATTGATATTTTGGGCCCTTAAAATAAATCGCAATGGGTTTCCACCATCAAAGTTGGGGTTTAAAACGATCCCTTTTGCTAGTAAATTACTCATCACGAAAAAAAACAACAAAGAAAGAAGTTTTCTTGAAAATAAAAAAAAGAAAGAAAGACAAAAAAGGATATGGTCTGTTTGGGAAATAGTTTTGACCCGCTTTATTTCACAACAACTTTTTATTGTCCCATAGCCAATTTCATTGCAACCCCTTTTTTTTTAAGTTTTTTAAATATATATTTTATTTTTTTTTAATTAAATATATTCAATAAGTTTTTTCTTAATTTTAAATAACTGTTGACCAATAAAAAAAAAAAGATTGTCAAAAGGGGGAAAAAATTTTTAATAATTGGTAGAAGTCATTTTTTTTTTAATAAAATTTGGAAAATATTGAAAACTAAAATAACGTAAAAGATTTTTAAGGATTTAAAAAAATTTAAGTAAAAAAGATTAATTTTGTACCTTTTTTCCCCGACAAACTCAAACACTTTTTAAATTATTTTTTCAAAATTCAATAAAATTCGAACAATCTGAAAAAATTAGTAAAATTCCTTCTCAAGGAAGAGTGCGAAATCGAAAAATCAAACAAAAATTTAAATTGTTGAATTTTTGGGTCTTCCGTGGGGGAAGAAATTTTTGGGTGAAAACAAGAGTACCCGTTTTATCTAGTTTTTTGGAAGTGATTTGTTTTCCAAAAAAGGAAGGAATTTTATTCAAACGTCAACGATTTGAACTCGGGCTGAACGGTTTCTTGCATAACGTTCAACCCCTTCTTCACAATCAATGTTTAAAGTGAAACTCCGATTTTCAAAGTTGTCAAATCACTCATTAATCGATAACATGAAAAGTTTCCAAGAACCTTTTCCCCTTTTTATTCGATAGAAAGATTCCAAGAACAGCAACATATTGGTCTTGACTTTTACTCTTCGTGACCTACCCCATCATAGAAGGGGCCCCAACGGAAAATAAAAAAATTTACTGTTTGAGTTTCCTACATGCTAAGATATTGTAAAATTCCAAACAAAAAACATGGTTTAATGGGCTTTGAATCAAATTAAGCAACACCTAAATGGATACTGTTTTTTTTATCACATACTTACATGAAAATCAACATTTCTTGAAAAATGACGAACCCTTCTTTAATGATCATGTCTTTTGGTCCGTCAATGTCAATAAATAATTATGGGACAAATTAAATAAATCTTTTGGGTTTTTCTCAAAAATCTAATGCCTGTAATTTAAGGGCTGGCTTGTGGTTTGTTTTTCAGAGACCACAATTTGAAAATTTTCCAAGGCCACATTTTCTTGATGAAAATCTAAATGGCTGGTTTTTTTTTTTTTTTTAAGAGGGAAAATTGCATCAATAACCAAAACAAAGGTAAAACTAAAATTTCAAAAAAAAAATAAACTGAAATAGAAAATGGGCTTCTTTTGAATTGAATAGGTTTTTTTTATATTTAGGGTTAAAGTATTTTGTGTCTAAGAGCATTATGAAATTTGCACATCAGTTATTTTATTTTCCATATCTATGGCAAAACATTTTACATGGGAAAAACTCTTTCCTTTACAATTTTTCTTATCACAGTGTCTTTTGTTTACAACAACCCTTTAAAACACAGTTCCGATTCCCAACAAATTGGTGCACAAAATTTTAAAATAATAAACAAAAATAAAAATTTTTTAGTTTTTCACTTTATTTCTATAATTAAATATAAATTGCGTTATTAATTTTTCATTTTACTTAAATAGAACAAATTGCGTTTTAGATGAAATGACTATTTTTGACAAAGAAGAATTCGATTCAAGGGGTTTTAATATGTGGGGGTTAAAGAAAGGGTTCATTCCGTTGGGGTATGAGGACTTCATGGGCAATTTAGGTGCGGGTTCTGTGGTCTAAAAAGAGAACCCAAATGGTTCTTTTTAAAACAAGAGTCCCCCCGTTTTTTTCAGGTTAGAAAAACAATGGGGGTGGGTGGGGGCCAAATCAGATCTGACCTTTTAAAAGTTTTTTTTTTGATTTTTTCTTGAATACATTCCCTTACCATTTTGTTTTTTTTTTTAGCTTTATTCATTTTAATTATATTTTAAAAGCATGATAATGCCTTTTTATATTTTCTACTTTTCGATCATTGAAGTGCCTCATCACCACCACATCACCCCATCCCAACTAATCCATACTAACCCGAAAATTTTGAACTTTCATACCCTGCCCTTTTGGGGTTTTTAAAAAAATTGGTCCATCATTGTAAAAATTTTTTTTTTTTTTCTATTTTATAACTTGAAAATGGATGATTCATTTTTTACCCCTTTCCCAAATGGTAAACCCGTTAGGTCTTAACACTTTGAAAATTTGCAAAACGTTAATTTAACAGCACCAAAAGACAAAAAGGGTTTTATTTTTCAAAATACTACTAAAAATTTGAAAAACGAAAAAAAAATAAATAAAAAAAAGAAGCGAAAATACGAGGGTTTTATATGTCCTCAAATAGTACTCTCGTAAATTTATAAAATCAAGTTAAAGGGGGGAAAAAAGGGTTTTAAAAAGCAAGTCATTTCGGGAAAGGAAAATCCAAATTTAAAATAAAAACCCCTTTGGAAAACCCCATTTCACCACGAGGTGGCAATATATGACTAAATTTACATGTACGGCATGCCGAAATCTAGGTTCAGACAACATTTGCTTCGGAAACATGGGATTATTTAACATTTTGACAGATAATTTTCCCAAATTTTGGAGAAAAAAAAAAAAAAACAGGGAGGGAAAAGGACAATAGAAAAAAGAAAGGGGAAGAAACAAGGGTAAATAATTCCAAGCAGCGCAGCCTGATCCAAAATTTCCCCAAACGGAAAACATGGAAAAAATTTCCGAGCCTTTCGTATTTTAGATGAGATTACGACTGAAATTAAACCATTTTATCTCAAAAAGACCGTAATGTAAGGGAGTGATGTAGAATAGATTGAAAGTAAAATCAGAACAAGAAATTTATTTACATATTTGATAATATTTTATAAAATAAAATGAAATGTGTATAATATATATTATTAAAAAATTATATAATTAGATGTAATACTTAAATTAAAGATTAAAATATACAATTTTAATTGATAATAAAATAGAAAAAAATTACGATTTAATATAAAATCCATTTTTCCCCTTTAAAATTTAAATTGCCAAATTTTCAATTACAAGTGGGTGCTCTTTCGCATGACGTAAAGAAAAATAGAATAACAAAAAGCAGTTGATGCAGTTTATCCATTAAACATGGCAAAAAATTAATATAAACCTAGTAAACCAGCGGCAATATAATCCCCAAACCAAGTACAAAATTAAGGGGAAGTGACCTCTAAAGTGGGCCACGGCACGAGGTTTAGAAGCTTCGCCTCTTTCTATGAAATTACCCCTATAATGATGGCCATGGTTAAGTGAGGATGCATTTGTTCCATTCTAATGCGACTGCATATTTTATTTGGTTATCTCCTACCTCGTAAAAGAGCGTTGACAAATAATAAATCTTGTCCCTTTTTTTTTGTTTCGTCCAAGATTTTTTTACTTTAATCGATCCTTCCACTTGTCCCCATCTTAAGATTTAGTAGGGTGGTTATGGAATAAAGTAAATCCAAAGGAATCCCTTTTGAACATATCAACAAAGTGTTTTGGTTATTTATCTAAATCATTTATTTGAAAAATTTATGCTTTCTAAAAATATTTCTGTTTAGAGCTTCTACAAAAATACAACCGAAAAAGGAATTCCTTAACCACCTCCCAAAACCTTTAAAAGAGGTTTTAAAATAAAAAACCTATCTTTCTTATCAACTAGATGGAATCTCTTCCAAATTCCAATTGTATAAGGGAATTTTGTTGATTTTAATATAACATGAAAGAAATGCGCTTTTGAATATCAAAAAGATTCCCTTAAAAAAATTTTTGAAAAAATTCTAATTGAATATATCGAAAGAGTTATTAGATTTTTTATTTAATAGCTTCCTTTTCATTAGCATTTTTATAATTCAGTGATATGAATGTTATTATCTAAACAGAATAGACTATATTCAATTCCCTTCCCCTAATAGTTGTAAAAGTAATCAACAAAAAGGAAAAAAAATCTTTCCTTCCCTCCCCGTAAAATTAACACTTATGTTGACCATGGAGGGTTTGGGAATAGATAAAGGCATATTAGTATAAAGTAAGCATACATATCAATCGTAGTATAGCTTTTAAAAACGGATATTGTTTATAAAGAATTATGATTATTAATACTAACTTTTTTCTTTATTACCTAACCAATACAATTTCAATTCAAGAAACTAAAAGAAATTAATCAAAAATTTTTACTAATGATAACCTAAAAATTTAAAATTAAGACTCAATTAAGGAAATTAACAAAAAAAAAATTAAATTAGAAAATTAAACTCAAGATTCAATTATGTATCTAATCTTATTTTTCCCTAAATTACACATGCCATTTTATACAAAAGATAATCTAATCCAATTTTTAATTTCTATTATAAGGAGAATTCTCTAATAAAATTAATAATTTTTTAAAGTCTATTAGCAAATTTAAACTTTGAATTACTTTGTAGAATCCTTTCTTAATAGTATAATCAAAGATTGTAAATTAAAAACAACTAATTCTCTTAAAAATAACAACAAAGATTTTGAAGGACTTTATAATTTATCTCTAAACTTTCAATAATCCATCAATTAATTTTTTAAAAACTAATTATGAGCCCTTAAAATTGTATTAAAACAACCAAACTCAAATTTAAGGGTTTGAGAAAAACTTATTCGATTGAATCCCAAAATTATAACAAGATAAAAAGTTAGTGAAGTGATTAACTAAAGTAGATGTAAAAATAATGACCTAAAATCTCAAATTTAGCTTTTAAAATTTTATATATATAATATAGCATAAAACTTTTTGAAACTCATAAAATCGATTTTAGATTGCAATGAGGGCTTAGAGAAAGTTAAAATTTAAATTATATAAAGAAATAATATAGTAAACATACTAATGAATAACATGTATTTTATAATATATCTAGTATATATAATAAAGTAAAACCCGTAAATTAATATAAAAATTTTAAAAAATTATATATAATACATATAACTCATAAAAAATAAATAAGAAATATCTTAAAAATATAGGACATGCTAAAACAGATTACTATTACATGCAAAAGTATACAAGAATATTATAAATTGTATATTAATAAAAATAATTAAACAATAATATATTTAATAAAAATTAACAAAATATTTCCAATTACAGTCGCAAAATCAAAGAATTGCCTAGACAAAATTTCCAATTCCCCGGGGCATCCTCCTAAAAATTTTAAATACAAGCAATTCCCGAATTAAGTACCAAACATAGTTTTAGGGAAAATAATAAAATAAATCCTTTAATTAATAAACCCAAAAGGGTGCTACCCAAATAAAATAAAATAACTCCAGACTTTATTTTCACACTTTAGGAACAATGAACTTTAAGAAAAATTTCTAAAAAAAAAAAATAAGGGCTTTAAAAGGGGTGTTTCATGGACCAAAATTAAACTTTTTGTTGAACCTTGCCCCCACCCATAGTCCACCGCGCCTAGGGTTCAAAAACTACCCATCTACTGTCAACCCCGAAGCAAAAAAAACAGATCGATTTAAATTTTTCCTTATTTTTCCTTCATTTTTTAAAAAAAGTAAAATTTTAAAAAAAAAATTTAGTTATTTTAGATAACTTTCAGTTAATTTTTATTTTGTACTTTCTTTGATAAGTTACACTCATCTAAAAAATTAAATTCAAAATAAATATACTAAATATATTGTTTCTATCCAAAATTTTTTAAATAAAAACATATTACACATAGTTAATTACTATTCCTTATTTTTTTTTTCATGGATTTTAATAATTTTTGAATTTTTTACCCTAAAATGGTTTAAATGGGCAAATCATGAAAAAATACATTTTTATAAAAAAAATTTAATAAAATTAGAAATTACGGCCCCCAAAACACTTTTAATAATAAAACTTGTTAGAAATTATTTTTAAAAAAACGATTTATTGTGTAATTAATCGAAATTTTAAGAGAGAAAACATAATTATGTAAAAATTAGGTAAAAACCCTGATAGCATAAAAACAACTTATTTAAATTTCCCCAAAATTTTAAAGAGTTTAGAAAAATTTTTTCAATAAATTATTGGGTAACCTGAGCTTTTTATTAAAAATTTTAATAGTAAAAAACCCAATTTTTAACGGGCACTTTTTAGTTAAATAAATAAAATATGTAAACTTTGGAATAAAAACCTATCATGTACAACTTTAGATCTGTGAAAATAATTTTTTTAAATTTTTTATTGATAATTAAATGACTAGTTATGATATACAATTCAAGCAAGTTTTAAAGTCTTTAGCGAGTCTACACGTGATTACCTAAAAGGGTTTATCCCACATCTGCTTGGGGTCGAAAAGATTTTCCTCAAATTGGAGTGGTCTCTCTCTTTCTTTTAAGGCTTCATAAGGCTTCTAAGTTTTTTGAGGGAAAAAAAGTTAAACATTGAAGGGGGAGAAAACCCATAGTCCAGCAACCAATTTGGTAGGCATTACGGTTTTAAACTTTTTCAGGGGTCTTGAAAGGACATTTGCTTGAGGGGATAATTTGCTCGTCCAAGTGAAGATCCCCTTCCCAAAAGAGGTAAAACCCTACTAAATCTCTTGGGGAGAAAGAAATAGTTCGTAACCCAAATACCAATTTTTTTTGTCATATTTGTTAAACTTGGCAACTTTTTATTAGAGACCATGTGCCTTGCAATTTTTGGGCTCGATCAAATCAATTTACTCCTTTACAACGTTGGGATGTTGATCATTTTCTAGGGGGTTGTTTAATTAAGGGTATAGAACCTCGAATGGGGTCTTCCCAATGGGGTTTTTGGATAGTCTGGTTTTATGCAAACTCCACAACTGGAAGCATAAACCCAATCCCTAAAGTTCTTTCCCCCAAATAGCTTGAGTAGATTACCTACATCCTTTTCACCACTTCAGTCTAGCTATTGTTTAAGGGGGCTACTAAGCAAATACAAGTTTAGTTATAAGTCTTCTCTAAAGGTTTTCAAAAAACTCAAGAATTTTGTATCCTAATCAAGAAAATAGTCTTTGGTACCCCCATGTTTTGATAACTCCACAAAAACAACTATAATAGTAGAATCCAATAATTTTTTTTGCAAAGTGGTCAACAAAGTTTTCGTCATAAAAAGCATCACACCACGTTTGCATTTCCTTCTGGACAATGACGTACGAAAACCCCCTTCAAAAAATTCCCAAACCATTGGCTTTCTCTTTTGAGGTTTGTTTTGACTCAGAGATGCTTAAAATGTTTTGTAGTGAATTAAAAACTAACTCTTGGGGTAATAGATAGTGTGCCAAAAGAAAGGGGCTCAAAAAAGAGAATATAATTCCTTCTCGTACACAAAATAGTTAAAGGGTAAGACCACTAAGTTTCTCACTAGGGAGGCAATGAGTCTTTGCTTTTCATCAAAACAATCCCAAAAACCAACTTTTTATGCATCACATTTAGTTAGAAGGGCTTTTAAAAAATCTAGCAGTGACGACAGGGTTTGGGGGATTTTTCCCTATTTCTTTAAACTTTTTTCAACTCGATATTTCCACTTGAATACTCACTCTTCTTTGCTAGTTTTGGTCAAAAAGGGGGCTATTGCGCTAATTTTTTTAAAAAAAATCGCCTAAGAAAGAAGTTAGCCATGAAAACTTTGAACCTTCGTAACATTCTTGGGCATCGACCATTCAAAAAACAGCCGGATTTTTTCTCTTTCCAAATTCCTTCCCCGCACTAAAAACCCTGGGAAAAAACCACCTATTCTAGCAAAATGTACAATTTTTTCACATTCCCAACAACTTCTATTTTGCAAAAATCAAATACATCCAAGATTTTGAACAGCAGCTTATTATACTATATACCAGTAGGATCAAAATACACGACCACCATCTTCCATAAAAAGGGCATAACACAGGGTTTTATTAACCTCATGAATTCTTATACTTTGGTAAGCCAAATAGCAAACTAACCATTCTAGAGTTCTCCTAATTTTGAAGGCAGTCTTCCACTCATCTCCTATTCCAAAAAATTTTGGTGGTACCCTTTCGTTAATCAATTTTTTAAAACTTTTTTGGCACCATAAGTTCATCCGTATATTTAAAAGCCTTGGTATGGATATCTGTACTTGATAGAAATCCATTAAATGCTGGGGCTATGATTACATACACTAAAACCCCATCTTGTTGGGAACGAGCATAGCTTGTATGCGAAAAACCCAGCCCCTTCACATATCCTCGCTCTATAGCTCATCCACCTGTTTCTTTACTTAGCACTTGCTCGGGATTCATTTTATGCAGTGTTTAGAGAGTACACCCACGTGGGTCAATAAGTCTAAATGCTTAAACAGGGTTTTTTTGGGAAATTCTTTAAAAAAATCAGCAAGTCATTTAGCAACTTCAATTTCATCTGGGACATCCCCAACCCCTTTATCTCCAACAACCTCCTAACATAATCCTTCTTAGCAGATTAAGCTCTCCTTAGCCATAACTAAGGTTTTCTTCATTGCTCGGGGCTGATTATGGGTCTCATTCACTTGGACAGAATTATGATTGCAACATAATCTTCCTTCCATCCTTACAAGGGGATAAGTGTTCTTATACTCATCAAAAAATCATATGCATCAAAATCCAAGGGCATCTAAGAGTAAATGTGAAGCTCCCATAGGGCGAATCTAAACTACTTTGTCCCCATACAACTCTTAACACTAAATGGACAATTCTTGTTTAGCCCCATGCAAAATAACCCTATCATAACCAACCAGCTTATAAAGTTTTTTGGGGCTTTGAGGGCGTAGATCCAACCCCACACAAAGGGCTATCAACACATTAAAACAGCCCCCCTTCACTAATAGTGCAAAATTTTCCCCCGATGGGGATATTTAAAAGGGAATAGATTTTCCCCTATCTTCCCCAGAGCTCAACAAGGGGCTCATAATTTTCTCAAACTAAGGGCATCACTTCTCCTTGTCGGGATAAACAAGGTCTCTTTCCCCTTCCTTGGCCTCTACCCCGAACTCCTTCTTCTCCTTAGGTTCACTCTTATTGGGCATCCACTATATCCCCAAGAACCATGGCATGTCGGTTCAGAACTCAACAGCCATGTTCTGAAGCCTAAGCATTTAAAGCATTCACCCCGCAGCTTTTGCTCGGGGGTCATCTTTTTTCCCAAAAGTTTTTTAGTCGCCTTTCCTTAATCACCTAATTGACCGGGTTTTGCCCACTGGCTCACTCAATTGTCTTAAATCATCATTCCTACCTTACCCTTGTGTAACCTCCTCGGGCCGGGGTTAAATAGGTTCATATGGATGGGGGTCAAGAGAATTTGGCCAGGTTGGCTCAAAACATTTCTCCTCTACTTTTTGACCTTCACTCTATCTTACCCTCTTCTAAGGTAAAAAAATCTCTGCATTCTACAATTTGTGAATCTCAAATCTAAGCCCAAAAAAAAACCCTTTGTACGTAGGGGCTTCTATTCTTCTAGTTGACTTAATCAAACTTTGGGAACCTTCGACATATTCATCAACAGATCGGTTCCTTGCGAAACCCTGCAACTTGCAAACATATTTTGTGGGTACGCTTGAATACAAATTTCCTCTTAATAACCTTTTCATCCACCCCAAGATCTAATACCTTTTTCCACCCCTTTATCTAACTGCTTTAAATTTTTCACCAATTGGGGCATATCATAAACTCTAGTCTAAGTCAACTTTGAAGCATTTATATACTCTAATAGTTAAACCCTTTTTTTAACCTTCTTTCCATTCTAAGTATTCATGGGTATCTTACCCCATTGAAGGAAATTTTGAATTTAAACATTATTAATCCTCAAGGAAGTCGACGCCTTACCCTATTTTGGTAAAATCGTTTTTTTTTTCTCCCCCCTAAACTTTTCATCTTCTAGCTCCTCACATCTTCCTCAATCTTCTCTAACTCCATTTTTCTTTTACATTTTCCTTTCACTTGAGGAGGTTGAACGGGGCGAAGGGCTCGACGAGTTTAGCCAAAACCCCCTTTCTCTGAATATTTTCAAGTAATTTGGGTGGGCAAAACCCGGGGGTTGTTTTTTGTTAACTTGCATCGCTGAAAAACTAGACTCCAAAAAAGTATGTGAGCACAAGTTCATCATCAACAGCCCTTAATGGCTACCATTATGCCCACAACTGGGTTGACACCTTTTCTCTAGTCCTAATAACACCCTAACAAGAATCTAACATAGACAATGCCTTCTGAATAGATTAACAACTTTAACACCCCTTCGCTCAAACAAAATAGAAATAACTTGCTTTACTTTTATACTGAAGAATAGAGTAAAATGGAACCACACTTACAACACATAAACAAACTTTGTATTGCGGGAAAAAACATAGCAGCCCTAACGCAAAGCGAATGAAAAAATCATATTACGTCACACACCCCTTTAAACCATGTTTTTTTATACCAAAGGGAGCTGATGCATCTTTTAATTGTACACTGGAGGGCACCACAAAACCCCCCCGAATGAGGAAATAAAAAGGGGGTTTTTTTTTGCAAATTTTGTAAACTATCTAGCTGGTTTTGAGCACCAACAAAATCCAAAATGGCTTACAATTTTCCGGGTATTCTGACCGTCGAACTGAAGGGCACTCGCCACTTTCCTTTCTAAAGGAATAGAAAAGGTTAGGAGTATGAGAACACTAAAACGTTGCCAAAAAAAAATGCTTGAATAATCGATATGATTAAATTGTTTTCCCGTTAAAAGGAAAGCGGGGGTTTAATATCCACACCGGGTTACTTTTCAATTTTAAAAGACAAAAAAGTATTCTACAATTTAGGTTATATAAAAATACTGAAAGGGGGGGAAAAGGCAAAGAATATTTATAAGAAAAAAAAAAGAAAGAATCAATTTTGGAAATTGGTCAAAAAATCATGCCTTTGTAGCTAGACATTAAATATGATACAAGTAAGCGGAATAGGTAACTTTGCACAGGATCAATTTATTTAGAATATAAAGGACCAATTATTTCTTCTAAAGAAAGTCGCTCGTTTGGGGTTGGATGCAAAAGGAGATAGGACTCCCCCAAACTATTTTTGGCTATCTTCTAAATAAATCTCACTACGGGAAGGGGTATTTGATAAAGGATCAATATTCAGTTTGACAAAACGGTTAGGATAAGAACCCTTTACTCTGCATAGTTTAAGCTAGATCCTCCAAGCGACCCTTTAAAAGTCCTCTAACTTGGTTATGTTGATCGGCTAAGGGGTTAAAACCCTTCCTTTTATTTATGTACGGGTTTAGACTTTTGCTGTAAACAACATGACCTTGTAATGGTAGTATCATTGTCAGGCCTTTGGATGAATAAACTTTTTAAACTTTTCAAACTTTTCAAATCTGCCACTATATACTTAGGGTAGGTCATGTCTCCTAATCGCGTCACCATTGCAAATTGTTTTCCCCTACTCAAAATTCTTCCTTAAAAAATAATACGGTATGTCACTACTATGTTATTCTAAACTTCGTAATTTTTTCATTTTAAACCCCAAATTTTCGTGAACCTTGTTTCTATTTTTTTTGTTTTCTTTCAAAGAACATTCAAAATCCATAAAATTAAAAATTTTAAACCAAATTTTTTTTTTTTAGAAAATAAAAACCAAAAATTTCAAGGAAATCACTTATTAAACTAATCAATTTAAAGCTTATCAAAATTCTCACACTTAAAATTTTGCTTGTCCTTAATAAAAACAAAGGGAAAAACAAAATAAGAAATCCCAATTAAATTATCGTTTGTTTTAAAAGATTTACAAAACATTACACTTAACCAAAAAATAACTCAAAGATCAACTTCAAATTTTTTCCAAAAATTTTTAACAACTTTTTTCCCTTTAAACTCAACTTTTTTAGCCCAAAAGACATAAATACCAAAATTTTACAAGCTAACAGTAATTTAAAAATTTTCCCGAATCATTTTTAAACAAGCATTCCTATAATAATTTAATTTAACACTTTCTAAATAAAAAAGTCATAAAAATTTTTAAACCCCGTCAACTAAAAAGATACAACATTCTTCAAACACTAAGCACTACAATTCAAGTAAACATATATGTTTTCATCCATTCATCTTTTTATTGCTCCCCAAATATGTATTTTTTTTTGGAAGGCTTATTTTTTTTCAATTATTTCATCATGCACAATTTCTTCGATTTGGATCCCCTTGGAACCGAATTCAACCTTACTCTTTTGATGGACCAAGGGGAATCCCAAACCAAATTTTCTTTTGAAGATCAAGGTCATCCCTTTCCAAAATAATCGTTTATTTCATTTTATTATTTTTCTTTTTTTTGTTTTTTCCCTCTTTTTTTTTAGCCTCTAGCTAATTTTATTTTTTAGGAATTTAAAAAAAAAATTCATTTGTTTATTTACTAAAGATTATAGAGCTTTAAAAATTTCCAAAAGAAAGTAGATGTTAAAGCAAATTCGAAAATAGTCATGACTAGCTCTCAACTAGTATGTTGGCTTAATCCTAAGTCCTAAAATCATAGGCTAAATAGCTTGTAACTCTACATTACATAGATTTCATCCATCAACTCTAGTAAAGTGTAATTCAATGATTAAAAATCAAGCATCAATATTCAATATAGTCCATTTAGAAGTCATCAAATTCTAGCATAATTGCAAGTCAACCAAACAATTGGGTTAAATGCATAAAAATTGATCTCCTAAATATAAATAATTTCTATATCCCCTTCTCTATACTTAAAACTGTATATTATCCTCAATGTATGAATTAAGTATTTCAAAATGAAAAATATAAATTCACACATTCATGGGGTAAGAAGATATAAAAGTGGGGAAGAAACTAATACTTCCCTAAAACTCGATTTACACGTTTAGTAACTATGCAGTCTGGAATCCTTTTGTCTAGCGTATATCTACACAAGCTTCATATTTTCTATGATCAAGATTAAGCAACATACACACTAACACAAACAAAGAAAAGAAAAGAAAAGCAACAAAATGAGAGAAAAACATGAAAAGGAAAAATAGAAAGATAGTTCAACTCTAACAAAGTCTAAAATAAGCTACAGACAAACTAAACAAAAAAATAATATGTAGCTATGTTAATTTCAATCCTCCTCATTAGAGGCATCATCCATAATTTCATCTTCATTATCCCGTTCCTCTTCTTCATCCTCATCCTCATGATCCACCTCCTCACTAAAGCTTTTATCATCTCCTTCCTCCTTTTCCCCATCCTCTTTCTTCACCTTCTTCCTCATCTTCCTCTTCTTCTTCACCTTCTTCTCCTTCTTCTTTTACCTCTTCACTTGTAGTAAAGGAAAAGGGTGACAAAAATGCATTAGGAAGCTTCAATTCATTCTTTTGAAGGACATTGCAAAAGAAAGGGTACAACTTGTTTTTGCTTGTCAATCACTTGGCCAATATTATTGTTCATCTTTTTCTCCATTGCATCTTACCTTATCATCATAGTTTTGCAATATGTCCTCAATGCAATCTAGTTGAGAAGCTTATCTTTGACTTAAACTAGCCTCCCCCTACTTGCTCCTCATTGCCTAACAGCATCCTCATGTGTCAAAAAGTATCTCTCCTCAGCAACACTATCTCCGCTACTAAAGTTATTTAGGAATTTTGTTGATCTAAAAGTCCTATCCCCTGAGCAAGAATAGGATGTAAGGCCCATAGTAGATTTTGCCATGTTCTCTAACCTTAGTGGATTGTTTTACTAAATATTCCGCTAACAACAATGCCATGTTTAGAAAGTATTGCTTGATCATGCTGTAAAGAGATAGCAATTCCAATGTGCCCATTACTTTAGTACTTTTTCCTCATCCTACAATAATATGTGATATCAACCAATAAAGTACTTTATATTCAGGACGCTGCATGGTAGAAGCTTTATTAGATTTGGCTATGTAAGGATGTGAATGTATAATGTCTTTCCAAAATTGGGTAGTAGAAACACCACGTGGCAAGCGAAATGGGAGATCATGAAATTCTTAGGTCTAAACATAGTCCTCATTGTACAATCCCATATAAACTCCGAACTTGTTGATAGTAATGTGATAAGCCTAGCCACTAACTAGAATTTCATCTTCTTTTTTGTCCAATAGCGCTCTCTTGAAGCTTTTCTAAATACAACTACATAATAACTTAAGAGTGAGTTCTTGCCAAATCTATGCTTAGAGTGTTAAAAACTTCTCCCATGGCTCAACGAGTCCACTAGATTCAACTACTCAATTGCTCCCCAATCCAAGTAGAGAGTTTCACCAAATGTGCACAACTGAAACCTCTTTCGTATGGTTTCATCTCAAAGTCATAACATTGGATGTACTAGGGGTTGAAGAGTCGCTAATGGTCGTGAAAATTGTGGTGGTTGTGATGAGGAAGTAGACAGAATAGATTTATCCTCCTGTTGACTAGGAGTTTTGCTCTGGGTCCATGTTCCTATCACCTTCCCCTGCACCACCCCCACCCACATAGAAAAATAGACCACATATCATAACTAAGTATGGAAGAAAAAGCATTATATTTCACTAAGGAATTTCATCGAACATTTGTAAGTATACATAATAGAGTTGGTTTTTTTTTTTTTTTTTGAGAAAAAATCTGTTTGCAATCCTAATAACTAATGAAACCAAAGAAGTTTCCTAGCATGCTCAACACATAAATCTTTGATGAAAAGGATCAATAACACTTGCAATTTGTAATGAAACACAAAAACCCTAAGTGCTAAAATGGAGAAAGTAAAGAACAATGCATGTGAGGCAAGAAAATCCAACATTCAAAATTATGAAATCAAGATACCCATGCTTAGGTTCAAGTACTGTAAATGACATAATCGTGTCACAAATTGTCTCTTTCAAATCTAAAATAGATGCCTAAATTAAACGACACGATTGTGTCCATCTATGATCCATACATCAAGCACTCAAAACAAGTATAAAACGACTCCAATTCCTTGAAGAAACTAAATTATGATTAAGATTCATCATGCAAGAGAGTAATTCTCAAATAATATTTGAAATAAGTACAAAAAGAGTAAAGATCTGAATACTTAACCTTGTTGTTGAAGTCATATTAAAGTGAAAGTGAAGATTGATGACTCCTATTAGTGCAAGAATTGGAAGGATTATAATATGTGTAAGAGTGTTCAAGTATATTAGTGAGAGAAGAAGGGAAAGAGGAAATGTGTGTGTTTTTGTGCTACTGAAATGAGAGAAAGTGAGAGAGAGAACATGTTCATTAGGCTTAAATAAGGTATACGACATGATTGGGAGAGACGACTGTATCTCCTAAGTCGTGTAACTCACCATGGTTAAGAAGGGTTGAGTCACTACAAACGATACGATTAGGAGACACAACCATGTCTTCCTTATCATATAACTCACTATAGGTAATTAATCAAAGAAAGCTAATGCAAAACTAAAGTGTCAAAGTAAAAAAATGCTAAATATAAACTTAGGTTGTCTCCCAAGAGCGCAAATTTCCAAGAAGATCTTATCAGCACTATTGTATTTTGTGACAAGAATTCTATCGGTAGAACTGGCAACCCCATCTGGATAGTCGCGATAGTAGGCTATGTTTTTTATATAGATATCTCGCTGAGGATATCCCTTCTTTGTCCTTAAGATAATTTTCTATAGCAAGGGTTTTATGAGTGAGTTTTACTACTAAATTTTCTAATACTATCGGCCCAAAATACTAGAAGAGTATGCACCTCACTCCTTATTTGGGGAGGATAAGTGACCTCAGTTTCTATTGCTTTAAAATCAAGAGAACAAGCCAGCATATGAAAATTACGAACCATACCTGAATGCTTATGAAGACTGGTATCACAGAAGTTGAAGAGCTTAAGAGTGAAGACGAGAAAGTAAAAAATTTGTTTGTGATTTTGAGTAGAAATGAATTCTGATTTTGAAATGTCTTTTAAATACAAACACTTATCCTCGTAACTGCGAATTTGTTCTTAAAGTAATGATGTTCTAATAGTGGCATGGATTGTTGACATGTATTTCGAGACAAAATCGAACAATTTATAACCCCCCAATAGTTTTTGGCCTGATGTAATAATGACTGAAATGATAGGGTCGTATCACATACTTTTTGGTCTCTTGAACAGGGATAAATTGAAAGTTGTAACTGCTCAATTAAGATAAAAACCTTCTTGATGCCCATCCCGCTCGGCATCTAAAGAACCATACCCTACTCAACCTCTAGAGCATTATGTTTTAACTCTCTTTGTAAAATTTCCTCGAATACAGGAGTTAGGGGGTAAACTTTGATAGCCCAGTTTTTTTTCACTCGTCTAACTTGTCCATTCGACTACCAACAAGTCATGTAACTATATTCTCAGCAATAACCGAGTGATCTAATATTCTCAGCACTAGTTGAGTGATACAAATTTTTTTGCTGGTTTGAATTCAATTTTTGTAACGCGAACAGTATCATAAGTAGGGTTTTATATTACATAACAGCCTACTCTCCCTACATTTTAGGAAGGTATTTGACCAACAAGCTTCCACGTCTCAACAGTTATTCCTAAAACGCTCTTTCAAATAGGACAATCTCCTATAAAAATGAGAATGAAACTCTGTAAGAGATATCTAATAGCTTTTAACTTTTTTATTCTACCTTTCTCATTCCTAGCTGCACCAGACTGGCCCTTTGGATTTTGGGTCCATTATCAAGTATTTTTTCTTATCTTTATAAAGGATTTTCAAACCCTAAAATTCACCAACAATAATTGCCTTTGTGCATAATGCTTAAGGATGTTAAGGAATTGGCCCACCTTACCAATACAATTGACTAATGCTCACAAATTGTAAATATTTTATATAAATGAAAGACTACTTACAATTTCATTTAATGAATCATATAGTACCAACGTTATTTTCGAATACACTTCCTTATATTCATTTTTTATCCCTTTAACACCCTTATTATTGAAATCATGCATTTAGACATTCAAATTTTTCAAAAATATTGTTTTAGATTTTATTGCAATGAAACTCAAATAATTATAGCAAAAACCCTTATAAACTAATGATATAAATACTAGCTTCTTAATAGTATCAATTAGATTTGATTTTTCCTCTCCAATAAAAAATAGAAAAATCCGATAATTCTACTTATAGACTAACATCTAGTACTTCCCGAATTTATCTCAAAGATCAAACCGGTGCTGCTTTACTTTATATTGGTTCAACTACACCATCTTTGCCAACTGGCACACTGGTGTGTTTAGGGACAAGGCTTTTTGGGTCCCACTTTCATGAATTGGGGATATAGAAATATGGATATTAATACATTGCAAGAAGACTTATAGAAGTATAAATATACATAGATGGATATATAATACATATTATATATAAACATTTAGTCAATTATGTAAAATTAAAAAAATATACCAACATATCCACTTTCTTGAACCAGTACAAAAAATGAAGAAGTGCAAGTGGTCATATAAAGACACTGATATCTCCACAACTACAAATTGCAATGCAACGAAATATTCATTTGAGGGTTTTTGTGAAATTTTACTCGGAGTTATAGTATATATAAGTTATATATGCCTCTTAATGATTTTTCAAGATACTTAAATTAAAAAATTTAAAAAAAAAAAATTTTTCATTCTTTAATATCCTTATCACATTATTAAAGTGGGACGTACATAGAAAAAATTTTTTTTTTTTTTTTTTAACAACTTAATAAGCATTCGAGATTTTCCCTATATTTTTTCCCGATTATAATTGCACTTCTTGAGGGGGCCAAATTCTGCTCTGGAATCGTTCCTCATTGCAGATGACAATGACTATATCCCTCCGATGGTAATAACCTATTTTAAATTCAATGGATAGGGTTTTCCCTTTCCCCATTTAACTTCAACGATGCCATCAGTAATTAAATTTTTTTCTATTATGTATTCCTCATAAAAGGGCTATTTAGGTAAAAATACCTATTAAATTGATTTCATATTTTATCCAAATTTGCCCCAATGAACCCCCCTTTCCGAGTGGAGGGAACACAAAGCAGTAGGGTGACAACAGCATAACAACTTGAGAGAACCACGAATTCAAAATTTTTTTTCCCAAAAGTGATTTGGGGGTCCAAACTCTGGCATTATCATAATACAAATTTAACAAAAAAATTTTTTCGGGACTTTAAGTACACTTACCTTAAAATTTAAAAAAATGAAAGGAAGGAAAATGTTAACTGACTTGGGGGGTATTTGTTAACACCAAAAAGGGAAAAAAAAAAAGAAAAATTGTTTTTCTGCACTTTGTTTTTTTTTTCTTTTCTTTTTTTTTTTTTCGAAATAATGATTAGCCAAACAATAAAAGTTAAATTTTCTAGACTTACTAAAAAAATAGAAAATACCGGGGCCCTCTTTAAGGGGACATTTCAAAAAGATAAGCGTAAATACACTAGAAACTTTATAAAAAATGCAAAATTGTCTTTAATTTTGTCTCAAGTTAGCCATTTATATTTATTTACCGTTGAAATTTTTTTTTTCCCCGCATCATACATTACGCATGGAATAATTTTTAAATTGCGATAGAAACTACAGCGTATTAAAACAATTTATAAACATTCATTATTAATTTTTTAGTTTTTGAAAATCTTTTTTGTAAATATATATTTTAACAAATATATATAAGTTTTTTAAATTAAAAACCGAAATTTTTGAGGGATCTTATTAACTTTTTTTTTCAACTATTATTTAAAACACAAGATTAATGATGATGATCGGATTCACCATTAGATTTCAGAAATCTTTGCACATAGCCCCCTAGGTTTTAACTACTAAAACAAAACCTTTATGATCCAACTCCACCCTGTTTTCCTTCCCAGGGATGAAAAGGCTGACAGGGACTTGGGCCGACGATAAAAAGCCCATTGATCTAAGGGAGCACACGTTGGGAGTGTGATTGGCATGCATTTGGGTCCCCCGCTTTTTTTTTCCCGAAAATTTTAAACCCTCAAAAATTTTTCATCTCTTACCAAAAACAGTAACTCAGAATCAACTGTATTTAGTACGCAATTAAAAAAGAGTGCCGTTTAAAACAAACTTTGCTCCTCTCTTTCACCTTTTCTAAATTTAAACCACTTCACCTCCCGCTGCCCTTTTTTGTTTTTTTTTTTTTTTTTTGAAATTTCATCAATTGCTAGTTCTACGGCAATCGCATCCTCCCCAAATTTCTTTTTTTAATTTTTTTTTTTGAATACTTTCCTCCATTTTAAAAAATAAATTTGCCAAAAAAAAAAAAAGCAAAAAACTGATTTAAACCCTTTGGGCTAATGAATTATTTTAAAAAAAAAAAAAAAAACATTGATCAAATTTTTTTGATGAATTATTAAATTGTCCTCTAATTTTTAGTTTAGATTTCTCGTCCTTAAAATTCAAAAAAAAAAAAAAATTTTTTCAACCCCCCTTTTATTTAT
>JAMXBC010000522.1:0-19845 GCA_024138005.1 Lumnitzera racemosa
TGGTTTTTAATAATGATTTTTAATAAAAATCAAAACCCAACTAAAATTTTGGACTAAACTTATTTTTGGGGCTAGCTAACATAAACCTACAAAAAATTTTTAATCAAAAATGCCTTTTAAAACTTTTGTAAACCCCCTCCCCCCTTCACAACATCCATCTCCCCTCTTGATATAAGGGGTTGGGAAAAGAGGATATAAGGGATCCTTGGGAAAGCTCATTTTATCACAAATAGCTTCCCAAATAAAGGGTTTAAAATTGAAAGGGGTCCCCCAAAAAATAAAGGGAAAAATTAAAGGGAAATAGCCCGAAAAATCAAACAAAAAAGCAACTGTGAACTGCTGGGAAGGATGTAAACTCACTAATAATACAACATAACTTGACACCTTACTTATATGCGCAAAAAGAAAAAGTAAAGGGTCCACCCCCACAAAAATTTTAAAGCTATTTAAGCAAGTTTGGGGGTAAGAATTTAAGGGATAGGGACTTGGAGAGAATTGTTTTTACAAGGACATAGATTTTAGTATTGGGAAAATGTAAGTTATTTTTGGGCTTAAAAAGAGAAAAGACTACTTAAAGAAAGCCTTTAAAGGGGTACTTTAGAAATAAAAAAAAATTTATCAGAAAGTTTTTATAAAAAAGGGTTTTCCCAAGTACATTCGAGAAGGAATAAAAAGGATAACAAAAAAAGGGAAAATTTTAAAAATTCCCAAACAAGGTAGACAGCTGGCAATACAACATTAGTCCCATATAAATTTATCTTTTAGCACAGCGGAAAGGAAAAGGTAAAAATGTTACTATACAAAAGGGTGTTGGGGTGAGAGAGATGGTGGTAAGCTGAGAGAAAACTACTTTGCCGTTTAATGATTTTCTTGTCACTTAGTAAGTATTCCCCAGTAGCAGTTGGTTTGGAGTATTCGGCATAAGGGCCTTAGCAAGGGGAAAGGGCGGCCAAAAAAAAACACTACTGGTAATACAGAACAAAGTATGACAATGTTTGGGGGGCTTTCAGAGTTTTTAAAAAACCTTTTTTTTCGATGTATAGTTTCCCCGTCATCAAACAAGTTTCTGGGGAGAAAAAAAATTTTTTGGGGGAAGGGGCTGGAGGCCTCGGGGGGCACACCCCCCAAAATTAAAAGGAAACGGGTGACCAGTTTTACAACAATAGGGGTTTTGATTTTTGGGGTTTTATTTGAAAGGTTTTTAAAAACAAGCCCAAAGAAGGTAAGTAAATTAAAGAAGCAAAGGGCCCCGAAGAGGTTAAAAGGGAGTAGTTGGGGCAATTTTTAAAAAGTTTGGGATGCTTGAAAAAGGTTTTGGGGGCTTTAAAGGGGGTGAAGGCCTAAAAAGGGGCAGTATTCCTCAGAGGCGAGGGGCCCAAAGAGGCTAAAGGCTTGAAGAAAGGGATGGGGTTTAAAAAAGGGCCGATAAAAATAAAAAAAAGGGAAAACCTATAAGGCTAAAAAATGCTTTTTTAAAAGGGATAGGCCTAAAGAAGGGAAGGGGGTTGATGCCACCGATGTACTTGAAAAGGGGTAAAGAAGCTGCCCGCCATCCAAGCGTGTATGACCTATGCTAAGTAAGGCCCTAAAATAGGTTAATTAGCCCTAATCCATCAATTTCAAACTGTGGGCTTTTTTTTGCTAAATCATCCATGAAAACCCGGAAAATTTTTTTGAACTTTGAGTTTTTTACTAAACACACTAAAGGGCTTGGGGGTTTTTTGAGAAGTTCTTTTATTTTTTTAAAGGGATAGAGCAATTAAGTTTATATTAAGCTACCCCACCCATACGAATGGGAAATTTTTTACCCTATTAATAGTAGCCAAATTGGGCAAATTTAATACTGCGCGGGCTCAGGAAAAGGAAAAATTTTCTCCCCCATATTTCTCAAAAATTTTACCAAAAATTGAAGGTAAAAAAGCTCGTTAAAAATTGGACAAATTGCCCAAAAGAAAACCCCCAAAATATTTTAAAACTTATCATCGCTCTTTGGATTTTGATCACAAGTAAACCCATATTGATAAACTCAATAAGAGTTCATAAGCAAAATTCAATCCTAAAAAATTAAAAAAATAAAATTTAAAGGCCCCATATATAATACTTATCTCGAAGAATAAATAAAACTCAAAGTCTATTTTTCCCCGCATAGGCCCCCCCCTTTTTAGATTGGAAAGAGCTCAGATTTTTTAAAATGAGAAAAACCCTCTATTTAACTTTTAAGAAATTTGAGGTGTTAAGCTCGAAAAAAAATAGATTTCAAAAATTGTTGTGGGGTGCCCCAATGTTTGTATAAAAGTTGGGGCCAAATTTTAAAGACCATTTTCAATTTCTTTGTTCCCATTGAAAGTTGGAAGCCCCTATCTTTCCCCCCCTTTTTCCTTTTTTGGGAATTAAAAGACTCGGGTTCGATTTTTTTATATGTAGCTCGATATCAGAAAATTTGGGTCTTGATGACCAAAAGATTGCATTTCCAAACCCCCATCTCACAAAAACCCCCTTTGGTAATTCAAAAGGGGGTTTGGGGAGTTTTCTTTGATGAAGTGAACAGCTCACTAACCCCGGGTGTGTGAGGTCGAGGTGTTTTTGTAGGTTAAGCTGCCTACCAGCCCTGGGATCAACTTGGTAAATGTTTGCATAAAAGTTTCCGCTCCCAAACATTTTTGTGTTCCTGTTGTTCAGGAAAATGCGACTCGAAATTTTGACTTGATGAAAAAAAAGTTGGGTTTTTTCAAATTTTCACGTCAAATCAAGCTTGGTCGAGAAAAACCTATCCCCCACTATCGCTTTGTGGTACAACTGGCCGGGGCTTTAAATCCTACTTTAGTTTTTGGGGTTGGAAATTTTGCCCAAATTTTTGTCGATCAAGAAACACTCCCCACGGGGTGGAAAAATTTGGGGATGTACCAGGTCTATTTAAACCCCCACTTTTGCCTTTTTTTCGAAGGATAGCCAGACACTTTCACAAAAATTTTTTAAAAAAACAAAAGGAGGGGGGAAATTTTTTTAAGATTTCCTCCACAAAGAGTTAAACTCTCAGACTATGGGGGGGAATTGGGGGTTAGCAAACTCAATTTAAAGGTTAGCTTGAACGAAACTTTTTTTCCCGGCATATTTTGCCCCCATGCAAAAGGGACCCTTAGATTTGTGTATAATGTTGGTCCCCCATGAGTGGAGCACATGGGTGGGCCTGGGGGGAGCCCTTTTGATAGCTCCGCTTTAGCATGAAATTATTATTCAGGTCAGCAGCACAGAGCTTGAAGGACTTTAAAGAGGGCCCGGGAAATTTCTCGGCATATCGCTTTTGAAGGTCGGGTAGAAACTGGGCCTTAGTTTTCCCTTTAAACACTCCTCGAAGACCGGCACAAAAACTTGGGTCCGTACTCAAAAAAACTCACTTCTTGGCAATTTTTTGCAAAACCCCTTGGGAACAATGTGCCTCCCCAACAATACCACTCAGGGAAAAAAAATGGGACTCATTAAAAAATGGGTTTTGGGACCAAACACAACCCCTCGACGGGTTCTAAAGTTTAAAAAGGGGGGCTCTCCTGACGCGTGGGCCCCAGCCTAATCGGAAAAATTTTTCCCCAGCAATAAATTTCTTGGCCACAGACTGCCATATGCATGATTGCTCGGGAAAAATAGCCCGGCATCTTTGGGTTTTTGCTTGTGCCAGTTTTTATTAATTGGCCAAAACAAGACCAACAAGTCGGGCATTTGTTTAACTTGCTCTAGACGGGAGGGACGGGGGTCACTCTCACTCGAGTGCTATTTGCTATATAGTAAAGGAAACAAACAGCCAAGAAAAAAAGCTTGGCCGGGGGGAAACTTAAAAGTGGCCAAAAAGGAGCTTAGTAAAGGATGAGAAAAAAAAAGCTCAAAAGTGTACTCCCGCATTTCTACCCTTTGATTTTCTTTCCCAAATATTTCATTATGAGGTCAACCCACTTTTTGGGCTACCTTAAAGCCAACAATTAAAGTTGTACTTAGTGGGTTCGCAAAGTTTGTTTTACTTTTTCTCATAACCAATGTCTCTCGCTTAGGTAGGGTAAAACTCAAACTAGCCTATATTGGGCGGTTCACGAAAACACGCTAGCATCTGTTCGATAAGGAAAAAACTCGGATTTGGCCCTTTCCCCTTCTTGGATAACTCAATTTGGAGCCTCTTTTGATTTTTTTGAACATAGGTTATTGAATGTTGAGATAAATGCCTCGGGAAGCATCTATTTTGTCGCAAGGCCTACAGATTAAAACCCCGAAATTTGGAATCTAGGCTGGTTTGTGGTTTCTATACTAATCTTTGGTGATGAAAGAGCTCGAGTGGCTACTCTGCTATCTTGTTGTAACTTCCTTGGTAACTCGACCGCAACCACTGAACTTTGATTATTCGGCCATAGTGCTTATCAACATAGAGCAACTTAACAAGAAGCTCGGTACTCGAGCTGCTGAAACTCAGCAAAGTGTGAAGCCTCGGCACATGGGGATATACCTAGCTGAAACTTGCAACAGCTATTGTGGTGTCTTATAGAACACTTCTCGCTCAACAAACACTTGGCAATTTCCAAAAGAACCTACAGATTCCTTCAACACTTCCAAATTCGATGTTCGAATACGGCTGTACTCACACAAAGTAAACTGATTCCTATGATGACAACAGGAAACGCGGCACTTCTTAACCGCAGCACATGTTGTAATGTTGGATTTGGGAATAATGCATTCGATATCCAAACTCTAAGCATTATCGGAACTCAAGCTGAGCGAGTTGCACTTCAGTTTAAGAACGCTTGGTAACTAAACAAAGTTGGCACCGTGATAACTCCAATTGGTGCTTGAAGGTGCTTATGTCACATTCTTTTATTTAGCATTTATCCGTGCGTTCGATTTAACGATCACAGAGTGCAAACTGCCTAACAATGCTCATTCTTTCAATTAGAGGACGAAGTTGCGGTTATGAAACCTTGTGACGGACAGTTACAAATCACCAAAAAGATGAGGTGACGGTTAACGCGCCTAACATGAACAATTATCATGGGTTAATGCTTATGAACCAAATAGTGGGAGAAGTTGCTTGACTATGGCTCGAAATAATGGTTATGAGTGGTTTTGAACTAAGACAAACCATTATATTCTGATGACTACGCTTTGAGAAAGAACGATTATGATCCAAACATAGTTATATTGCAAGTAAACTTTGCAAAAGGAAAATTAACAAGCGTAGGAGGCAAATTGTCATGCTTCCTTGTAGTTTCATGTTTCCTCCAAGAAATAAAGAAAACATAAGGTTCTTTCACTTAAAGCATATACAAACAATCCAAATTCCAATGAAATGTAATAGAACAAACCCTAGTCCTTTAGGCCAAAAAGTGAATGGTACTGGAAACTACAGCTCCTTAATGAATTATAACCAAATGTACTAGATGTGGAAGAGGATCAAACTAGTGATAATTATAGAGCAAGAGCAAAAATGCTATCCAATTTTCGTAACTCCTAAAATTCATCACAAAGTATTGATAAATCTTCAAAAATCATAGGGAACGAATTGCTTATATTCCCAAAAATGGTGCCAATTGTTGACTAGTGATTTTTGTCTCATGTGCGAACACTACTTTGCAAAACAAAAACACGAGCTACAAGGAGCGTCGCGGGTACTTTAGCACAGCTACATCCATTGCTTAACCAACCCTCTTGTTCGTATATGAATAGAATGTCAAGAAATTATGAGAGTGAGAGAATGAAGAAGAGGGACCCCCTACTTGTGGGTCTTTACTTGATATTATAGTGAATGCCAAAAGAAATTGTATCCAGACTAGATTATTAGACCAGAATAAGTATTGGACCAACTAATATAAACTTACCAATAGTTGTCAAAAAAACCTATCAACTCTCGGCAAAGCAAATACATTGATATCAAATTTCACAATATTTGAAGAACTTGTAAGCATCAGGAAGTGGGAACTCCACTTCTTTAATTTTGAAGAAAAAGTTGTAGATACCACGCCAAAGCCAATAAGGGCTAATTTTGTTTCGAAAAACCTCAAGACCTAATGCTTAGAATCACTATTTGTTTTGAAATGCCAAATTAAATGTAAAAGATTCAAATTCCGAAGGGGCCCATGTCGAAATAACAAACTTGAAAAAAGCATATCTTAGACAAACAAATCAATAACATGGTAAATTCACCTCATTTATAGCTGTAATTGATGGTTATTTTCATTAAGAAAAAATATAAATAGAAGACATTGTAAATATATATGAATTTGAGAGAGTAACATGAAAGGCAAAAGGAATTACCCATTGTTAACAAACACATTTATTGTATATGCTCCATTCTATTTTCATTAATGGTACTATTTTGCATTTAGCAAATTCCATTTCCCCTACATGTAAGAGCTATTATATCATGATTATTTCCACAAGATGGCAAATCATTACAATCCATTTCCATTCTCTGCACTTAATGACAAATCATGATATCATGTAGTAACCAAAAATATATTATTTTTAAGAATAAGGGCAAATTGCTCTTTTCACACGTTTTTACTAAAAACCATCCTCCCCTTAAGCATCCTCCTTCTCCTATAACCATAAACTACCAGAAATAGACACTAATCTCCTTCCTTATTACAAAAAACTAAGGGTAGCCTCCAAGTTAAGCCTTAAGAGAGAAGGTCTAATGGAGAATTTAAGTTAAGATTTTGAAGGTTTTTTGACCATGAGTAAAATTTCTAATTAAGCCCTTAGCAATCCTAAAACACCTCCATTTTCTTGTTAATCTAAGCTTATTCCTTATAGAGATTCAATGTGGAGTTTCTAATTCTTACACTAATATAGCTTGATCAGAGTTGATCAAGTGAGTTTCTTGAGGTAATTTCTTAACTAAGTCCATTTTTAGGTCGAGAAATGCCTCATTTCAAAGGAGTTCTTCTTCTTTTTAGTAAGGATTGAATTTGGAATAAGATTGAATCATGTGCAATGTTATGATGTTTCGGTTTCATTTTAAGTTTTCTCTAAGTGTATGAGTTGGTCTAAGTAAGTTTCTTTTTCGACTTCCCCCTTTTTAATATGGGCCTATTGAGATTGTTGGTGTTTTAGGTGTAAGAGTCTGATTCTTGTAGCTATGTTTTATATGGTAAGAATTAAAAGAATGGGTAATTTGCTAAAGATTTTGTTTTATAGTCGTAAAGTGGAAGAGCTTAGAAATCAAGGTGAAAGTTTAAGAATTGTGAAAGGTTATAATTTTATTAGAGTATTCTACAGAAATTATAAGAACCAACCTTCTAGCGTCTAAACTTCCTTGACAGCTATTGTTGCAAACACAAGCTCGTTGTGTTTGACCCCTATAAGCTTTTAAAGCCATCATCTGTAGCATCTCACACCAATATGCTTGACCGACTTTATTTCAAAGGCCTTCATTCTTTTAACCCTTTTGCTATGTTTTTTATCCAACCTTATTACTTTAAAAGGAGTGATCTTTTATCTAATTGCTTGAGTTTTTGGAGGTATTGTTGATGGAATCACTAACCAAACCCTTAACTATAGCAAGCGAGAGGCCTTGAAGGTATTTTTTGAGATGTGGCAAAATCCACTTTCTCGAACCGACTCTATTCGAGGCCAAACTGACCATGTTACAATTAACTCCTGAATGCCAAGCCGAGTGACCTATACAATTATTCAAAAAATCATATGTCAACTGAAGAATTCCTTGATAATTAGCTACGAACTTCATCCTGCTGCGACTGACAAACACTGGCCACTTGCTTTGGCAAGTATTTAGCATTGAGAAGGCCTAAGATATCGTCGTTATAAACGAACCATCCCCTGCTTAGGCAATATCTAACCATTTGCTCGACACCCTTGCTTGGCCCACCTGTAGATCCGTATAGTTTTTGTCTACAGCCTTCCCAACGATCTCCCTAATACATTACTACCCGCTACCATGTAATTAGGACCCTATGCAAAAATTTTGCTACCCTAATCATTATATTTTCCTTGAATACGTTTTTACAACCTTTATATTCCTTTGTACATTAATTTTCTTTGGGGTTAGTACCCCTTTGGGTTGTTTCTAGTTTTTTAGAAATTTTCCCTCTAAAATCCTTGAGTATAAATACACTCTAAACATGTAGCTATAACATATATTTATCATCATTAATACACTGAATATTCCTTTTTGTATACATTACTCTTTATTAGCCTTGTTTTTTACCTCCTCATTATACTCTTACCTAACCCTTTAAGTAAGGCTAGGTGATGAAGTAACCTCACCAAAAACTCGTGCGTCATATCGCGCTGCAACCATGGGTCCTCCACAGTTCCACTGTGCGAGGATATCTTTTGAAGTTGTTCATAGGTGTTGCTTACATTCTCCTCATTTTTGTTCTTTTGCACGCTTCCCCATCACTTATTTAAGCTTTTATGAAAGTAAGCTTTAAACCCATCCCATGCCAACCGACCTTATATGTTCGTAGCTATGTCTGCACATCAATATCAAAACAGAGGTTTTCCCTCTAAGTAAGTTTTTTGCTTGCAAACTATAAGTAGTGCTACTTGCTGTCTCTTTTTGAACATCCCGAAAATCAGAGCCGCACCAAGATAGCAATGTTATATCATTAGTTCTGTACCTCAAACATTGAAGATTGAAATCAAACACTTTCAGTTGAGGAAAATGAACAAACCCAAGTGTTTTATAAATGCTATATTAAAGGAAGCTAATAGTGGTTTTGCCTACTAAAAGCTCAACAACCCTAAGGTACCCCCTGAGTAATGGAACAAGAGGCTCAATAAAGTAGCCCAACCTCCTTAGTAAGACTGAGACCTAAGTTGAGCTAGCATTGCCTGTTGAACTGTTGAGGTCAACAAAAAACACAACCACATACTACCCAAGCTACTGACCGTGTGAAGCTTTCCAAATCTCAAGCTTTAATGGGTTTAGAAATGTGGATTACTATTTTAGATTAGAGAAAAGGTGGAGCATGTTTTTTTATATTACCAATAACGAAGATTACAAACAAAGTTAAAGATTGCTACTTTTAAGTTTCTCAAGATATGCCGCCATAGGTGGAAGAACTTACAAGTCATAAGGAGATGAAGAACGATATAGAAAAATTAGTAACTTTGGCCTAAGATGAAGCGAATACTTAGAAATAGGTTATGAAACGGATACTTTATTTGCAAAACACTTTGGTACTTGGCTTCAGGAGTTTGAAGATAAGGAGGGGGCCGAACCTATTGATGAGCATGTTCAAGATTTCCAAATGCTTCATGATTCGCTGTAAAGTAATAGGAAACCTTAATTGCGCATGAGTCTTTAGGTTTCCTTACTTAGTTTGAGGAATGATATTTGAAGAACATTATGGAACTCCCAGCAATTTTATCTACAATGATGATGCTATATGGATACCTAACAAGAAAAAAGCAGAAAGAAATTGAATGCCGACTAGACATCTTGTCAGTGAGCTATCGAGGTTAGCTAAGTTTCTGAGGCGACTAACGTGCCTATTTCCAAGACCTTAAATAGAAGGGTCGACCTTGAAGGTAAACGAAACCGACCCAATCATAGAGAAAGGGCAAGTGATTTTGGGAAGGAAGAAGTGTTAGATCAAATTTTTCTAATGCAAGGTGTTAGGACATAAGGGCTACTTAAGTCCAACCAAGGACTATGGTCATCAAGGGAGATGCCCTTAAACCTTGAGTGGATAGCACTAAATAAAGAACCTAAGGAAAAAGGTGTTCCAGAAAAGGAGACTACGCAAAGAGTATGAATAATTGAAGGAGGATGTGTTTACCCTGAGGACTTGAAATAGCTGATCTTAGTCGCTGGTATACAATAAGTCTAGAATCCTCATGCGAAGAGGAGCAAAGAGAAAACTTGTATCCACATCATATGCAAGGTGAATTAACCAATTGTTGCACTCATTTGATAGTGGTAGTTACACCTATGTGGCCTCCTTTGATCAATTAGAAGTTGAAGTTGCTTACTAACACGCATTCGTAGCTATAACAAGCTGCAGTGGTTGAATGAGAAGGAGTGGCGTTACATTTACTTCAGCAAGTTATTATTGCCAATCACAATTGGAAACTATCTCGATGAGATTTCTTTGTGAACGTACTGCTTAGGCCATGCATTTTTTTTCCCCCCCCCAATAAAAAAAAACATTTACTACTGTTCCGCCTGGCTTTTAGATCTATAGGGTTTATACATGAATGGATACAAGAAACACCTTAATGTATCGAGATGGATAGAAGAAGATTAACGCTAAACCCTATGACAATCAAGTAAGCGTAGCAAATTGTAAGCTAAACTTTTCTCAAGGGGATCAACGAAGACTCTAATGATGAAGTACGATGCATTCAACTACCCTTGCGAAGTAAAGGAGTTCCGAATGACTATGCCCAGACCTATTTCCTAAATAGTTATCTTAAAGGATTAACCCCCTATCTTGCATAAAAGACATTGCATTAGATTTAAATACCCAGCGCCACTCTCAGCTAACATAAGCCCCAACTATACATTGAATGAATCCCAAGCGAGCATTTGAACTTCATGACACAGTCAATGAACTCCTAGACGAAGGTTATGGAAGGAGAGGTTAAAGTCCTTATGGTGTGGTCCGACGCTCCTAATGCCAAAAAAGGATGGTACATTGCCAAATATATGTTGATAGCTAAGATGTGGAAAGACTTAATCAAGTAATGTACCCAATTCCCTAGGTTTAGATGATACATAGAACAAACTAAGAAGCTAGGATCTTTAACAAGATCATACGAAGTTTGTCTATCATTAGATTTGGATGAGGGCTAAGAGGATGAGTAGAAAACTGCTTTCAAAGACCACAATTAGACTATATGAGTAGATGGTAATGGCCCTTTTGACTTATCGAACCCCTCGACAACTTTTATTTGATGAAATGAACTACATGGTTAAAGATTTGAATTGGGAGTGTATCTGGTATACTTGACGACATCTAGTATATAATGTCGAAATGCTGAGTCACCCTAAACTATCTCCTTGTGCCGTATAAAATGTATTTCGAGTCAAGAGATTATTAGCAATTTTGAAGAAATTTTAGTTTTATTGTTAGGAGAATAGTGTAATCTAGGCTACGTAATAGGCAACGAGGCTTACGAGTGGATGATTGAGAAGATCCAAGCAATTTTCAAATGCTAACCTTTGAACCACTTTTGCTGAAGTGATAAGTTCCATGGATTGGCATCCTTTTACAAAAGATTCATAAGGAATTTTAAGCACATAGCCATACCCCTTACCGAGTTGACACAAAAAGAACATCAAATCCCGGTTGGGAAAAAGGAGGAAAGAAAGCCTTGCGAGGTGAAAGAAAAATTGAACTTCCCTGCAACATGTAACCTAGATTAACTAACTTTGAAAAGATATTGAAGTTGGAAATGTAATACATCAAGCTTAGTTAAAGGTGTAGTCCTAATGTATGAAGGTTGACAAAGAACTCTTAGCAACTCATTCCGAGCACTCTATGTATGGCAACATCATCTATTACTGTAGAGAGTTTTGTCATCTATACCGACCAAAAGTCCCTAAGGTACCTCTAAAGTCAAACCAAATAGTCAATAGCCACAGGCGAGGTAGATCAATTCCTTAAGAGTTTTTAATTTGTAATAAATTACAAATAACAAGGGAAGAGCAACGTAGTTTGTAGATGCTCTTTCAAGAAAACCATATGCATTCTTAAATCGAACTATGGGATCAAATTGTTTTGGGTTTGCAAGTAATCAAAGAGCAATATTCCTAACGACCTTCACTTCGGACCCATATTGGGTGATGTACCGATGGACGAACAGTGATGAATATCATGAGTAAGATGTAAACCTATTTCGAAGCTAGAAAATTATGCTATTGGACTGTTCCACTAAGAGAATATTTACAAAACAGGGAAGCCCAAAATGGAGGGCTCTATTAAATATTTTGGGAAGAGAAAGGATGTATGAGCGCTAAGTAGGTTAACTTCTTTTGGCGAAATGAAGGAGAGATGTACAATTGAATTGTTTAAGGTTGTAACAGTCATGTGTGAGAGAGCCAAATGCCAAGCCCAAGCAAGATAAAAGCAATGTCTCTTCCTATCCCCGACTAGACCCTGGAGACCTGAGTTTTGATATGAAAATTTTGTCCTTGGATTAACCAAGAATACTTGAGGCAAAGATTTTATAATGTATCGTAGAAGATTCACTAAGATGACACCTTTATGCCTTATCCTCTAATCTCCCAATACTAACGTGCTTCAGCTATTGCTTCTCTTTTCTTGTAAGAAATTGCTCGGTAAAGGCATTACCAAGAATATAGTCCCCTCCAAACAAAACCCCAAGTTCCTAAGCCATTTCTATAGAGAACCCTAGGCATTGGAATGAGACTAAAATACAGATATAAACACCTTCCTTGTCACCCCCTAAACCTATGGCCAAACATAGTAGACCGAATCACACTTTTTTTGGATCAATGATTCTGAGCTGCCAATAGGGAAGAACTTGATTGATTAGAATGTCCTGTTTTGTACTAGTAAGAAATTTACTATAATCTACGAAGCATAACACTACTGGCTTACAAAACTCCCTTTGAGTTGTCCTATGGTTTTAACCAGAACTACTCCTTTCGTTACACCTTAATACCCCTATTCGACTAAGAAGATCCAACGCAAGAGCAAGCCTACTCGATCCTAGTCCCTATAGCACATTTATAACAAGGTTACTTGACATATCAACAAGCAGCCAAAAAATGTAAGAAAAAGCCAAGGAAGGAAGTTATACAATTTTACAAACTCAGAAGACCCCTGGTATGTTACACTTAAGCAAGGGAGAGGTTAACAAAATAGGAAAAAGAACAATTTTTTCCCCCACTTGGAGCTGAAGGCCCCTTAGAATCCTACAGAAAGCCGATGACAAGAAAAAAAGCCTAGAGCTACCCAAAAGATATGGGGTTTTTCCTGAGACTTTACAATATTGCCTGATCTCAATCCTTATCCCTAGATGAGCATAGATTGAAGACCAGTCGATATTTTATTCCAAATCCAAATCAACTAGAAGGGAATCAGGAATCAAGCTACTAAACCCCTACTTATAGCCGAGAGCCCAAGGCTTTGAAGGTATAATGCTGTGATTCCTTCTTGTTCCAATCTACTCTTGCTGAGGCCAGAACGTGACATTTGCTATCGACCAGTCCTCATGCAGTAAAGCCAATGACCACAACATCTCACCAAAATCAAAATTCAAACTTATGAATGCCCCTAATAACTGCCAGACATTCACGCACTTGCTTAGGCTGACAAAATTTGACCACGTTGCACAGGCTGACAAAATTGACGGCACGTAGCTCAACAAACATTGGTGTCAAGAGACCAAAGGTACGATTTTACATGAACCTTAACCCACTTGCTTACTTGCCTTGGCAAGTCTATATCTGCTTGGTACTCCTGGCTTGCCACCCCACTAGATTCGTACTATTTTGTATACAGCTTCCAACAACATCCCCTAATACACATTACTGCAATATGTCTAGGACCACAATGTAAAATCTGCTACCCCTAATCATTATCTTTTCTTGCATATTTTTTTTTAATCATTTATATTCCTTGTACCATTACTTTTTAGGACAATATAACCCCTTTCTGGTCCTTTTCATTTTTTCATGTAATAACCATAATTTCCTTGGGTATAAATATGAACTCCTGTACATATTGGAGACCCCTAATAATTTGCCCCACATTTATTTCAATTTTTAGGTTTATAGGGTTCTAAATTAGAAAAGTCAAAATCTAATAGGAAATTAAAGAAATCTCCAAAAAATAAGAAAATTTTAAGAAAAAATACAAAAAAAAAAGGAAAATTTGAAAAATTCATAAAAAAAATAGGGTATTTAGAAAAAATAATTTTTTAGGTTTGTTTGAATTATAATATAATTTTAAATTTCAATTCAATAGTTTTTGGAAATTAAAGGCCGTTTGGGCTCTAAGGCTTGAGATTTGAATCTAGCTTAGGCTAACTTGTGTTTTATATAATGCAAATTAATTTACATATATTAATAAGGAAAAACCCAATAGCTTAACTGGAAACATCTAAACTTAATATTGCATATGACTTGAGATCCTAGGTTTTTAATTCCGTGGAATGCAAAAATTTATTTTTTTATTTCTTTTCTCACTTTATTGCCATAATCATTGCCACGTCACGGGCTTACGTCATCGACCTACAATCATTTGCCAACTTACTTTCTAAGAATGGTAGATACAATCTCTGACACACTTTTGCACATTAATTCACGCGCAGCTATGTAATTTGCTACCACATATAGTCCAAGTTGTCCAATCCAAATGGAAGAAAAATCATATTTGCATTTAATTTTTTCCCATCTTTAACATGACAAGATTAGTTTATAATAGGGGTTTTACTCCTTCATTTTCAAAAACACAACAAAAACTTCAAAACACTTTAGAGAAGCAAAAATCGAAGTTTCCTATCCCTAGCACGGGTTCTTCTCTCTCTAAGATAGCATTCCCTACGGTAATTTTTGTTTGACGAAAACCACTACCATCGAAGGGGGGGGGGGGGGGGGGGGCGAGCCGATCTGAGCGAAATCCAAACTGAAGTGAGCCGACCAAGCCAATCCAAGCTGAAGTGAACGCGACCGAGCTGATCCAAGCCGAATGAGTTGACTCTATAGCTGACCTACTTTTTTTTTTTTCTTCATTTGTTTATTTTGTAAATGATATAAAAAAGAGAAAAATAAAAGAAAAAAGAGGGAAAAAAGAAAGAGCAGGAAAACAAAAAGAAAAAAAAGAAGGAAGAAAGGAAAAGTAGTCTAATTTATTTTATTTTTAATAAGAAATCGAATAGAATAAGTATAAAATAAATAAGATATAGATAAAAAATAAAAATTAATAAAATAGGTTTAGTAAATAAAATCGTTTTTACACTTTAGAAAATCTGAGTTTTTTTAAAAATAAACCGAAAAATAAATCAATCAATTTTCAAATTAAAATCATATTTAAATGTTCCAAAAATACAATCCAACTTAGGACCCCTATAAAAATCATTTCCAAATCAACATCAAAATGGGTAAAAACTGAAAACCCAAACATTTTTCCAAAGATTTAAAATCCAATACACCCACTAAAGTTTTTTATAAAAAAACTACATAACTCGAACCCAAATACGAGTACGTAGGCAACCTTACGCAAGTATGGGGCGACGTCTAAATATGGGAAAAGTTTTTATTTTTTCTATTTTTAGATATTTATGTAAATTAATCAATTAGTTGCATGTAAATCATAATTAGAGTTTTTTTTTTTTAAATTAAAAATGGTAATTTGAAAAGAGAAGTTAAATTTGGAAAGTTTAAAAGTGGTACTTGTTTTAGTTTTTAATAAATTATCCCCCTGATCCAGATCTCTAGTTTTTAAAAAAATCATATTTATAACCTGGTTTTTTAATCATAGACCGTAACTAATGATAATCAATCCACCCCAATTTGTATAACTTAACCCATTTTCCCGAACACCGTCGGGGGAAACTCCAAATCTTTTCAAGTTGGAAAAAACGGCTTCCCCTTTAAATCTTAGTCCCGAGGGTCCAATATTAAACGGTAGGATTTAGTATTGATCGTTTTAAAGACGACTTAATTTTTATAAAAAGAACCCGAGAAGGGTAAAAAACCAGGCTTTGACACATGTAGTTGGAAACAAACATTATCGTCATTAAAAGCACTAAATATTGCTTTTGTTAACATTACTCCTTAACTTGTTTTTTACTGACTGTTCGTTTCACTCTACCTTTAACCCTTAAGTTAATGTAGGTGAAAAGTAACCTTTATTGAGACTACGCGAATGTCCAATATTGAAACTATGCCATGAGGTCTTCAGAAGTATCCCCTGTTGCGTCATATACTTTAGAAGCTAATCGTAAGGTTGGCTTACTTTCACTCATTTCTATTCTTTTTGCATCACTTCCCTATATTCTCATTGCAAGCTTTGGTAAACATGGACCTATCCTACGATCACCCTTTCTTGGTTCTTGCTACGGTCGCAACCAATTATGGAGTTACCCCTTTAATGAGTAATCAAAGGGAGATTTTTTTTAGTGGTCATCATACCCCCAAGGATTGAAATATTTAGATTCAAATGGTTTTCTAAAGGTTAGTCCATAGCTAATCAAGTGGGATTGAATCTAAAGAAATCATTTAGTTAGTAATTTGAGTGATTTTAAATCTTGTAATAAGCCATAATTGAATGAAAGGTGAAAGAAACTACGTTGACCTTTATAACTTCTTTGTTCAAGTATTTGGTTTTAATTTTGCTAAGTGGCTAAAGCGAACTTGTTTAAGCATCCTCAACACCTCATGTACATAGTATCGCTTATTGCTTGTGTAATAGACTAGAATGAAATGAACTAGACTAATTTCCAACCAACTAAAAAAGGTTTGGTTTGGTGTGCTTTTGTCAACCTTTTCCTCATGTAAAGGGGGCTACTATTGATCTAATGTGGAGGTCTCCCATGTAGTCCTTGCATGTCAAATATGGTTCACGTCTTGGTTTGTAAGTGGTCCGAGGTCGTAGCTTGACTTTCCATCGTAGTGTGATATAATAAATAAAGAACTTATATATATATTATATATATCTACTTATATTAATATTAGAGATCATTAATGTGGTTGGTCTGAGTATTAATAATAGTCAGTTTTTTCATTTCTATCTTACTCATCCCAATCTGCTACCAACTGGGCCGTGCAATCTATATTCCTCAACACCTTACCATGTAATGACAATTTCTCAACACTAAGTTGAAGTAAGTCAATTCCATGGTAGATTTGAATTCCAAATTCAAGGCACAACCAGTTTAATAACAAGTACGATTATAATTACATAACTGCCTACTTCTCTCTAACATTTTAGGGAAGGGTATCCAAATCAATGATGTCCTTCCTTGGGTCCTTGATAGGTTTTATTTTATTTTTTTCGATAACTACTCTTCAGACATGACATCTCCTATAAATATGGAAAAAGGAAACTTGTAAGAGACATCCCGAAACTCAACTCCTCAACTTTACCTTTTTCCATTCCTAACTACTGACCTTATGGCATCAGGGTGCTTGCACCGACTAGTCTCCGACTACTAAGCATTTTGTCCCTATCTTTTTCGGATAGTTTTCCAAATCCCAAAATCCACTCCAACAAACATTTGGCGCCATCTAGTTTTTGCTAAACACACCCACATGGCCTAAGAACGAATGACCAAGAGTAGAGGTACTGTAACTTCTTTCATCCCCAGCCCCTTAATGGGGGGGGGAGTTGGCCTTTACTAATGAAGCCAATGACTGGCTGACTCAAGCAACTTTTTCCTTCGATTTAAGCTAAGGAAAAACTCGGAGTAAACAAAAACATGAACAAATCCCTTAACACCTCCTCCATAATATGACATTTTGAACCAGAACAAAAAACCAATTGCGATCACAACGCCGAAAATAGTGATGATTTAATCTATTCCGACATGAGTTTACAAGAAAAGCAAGGGCCAAGGATAGGGTTTTGGGGCCTTCAATGCCTCCCTTTCAAAAAATAAAAGGAAAAAGGCAAAAAAAACCCACGAAAAGGTGAAACCATGGGGGGGTCCTTCCCCCTTTTTGCCCCCCTGTTCCCCCAAGTAAGTATTCCCAAATTAAAAAGATTCTTTTATTCTAGAAAATTTTGGGGGAAAGTGATACCTCAGAAACCTTCAAACTATCAAAATTTTTTGGACAAAAGGGATGGAAAAAAGGGAAACCCTAAAGACCATTTAAAGTATTTTTTAAACTTACCCCAATTTTCATGTTTTATTGATGAAGGGGCCTATCAAGTTTTTTTTTTTAAACATTGGGGAAATGCAAAAAAAACACATGGTTAAAAACTTTTTGAAACCAAATATCATTTCCTTTTGGGGGAATAAACTAGCATAAGTATTTTTTTCTTTAACTTGCTTGAAAAAGCAAACTTCCTTTAAGGTTTTTTTTCCCATCCTTAACACCATCAAAAAAATTTTGCCAAATGACCCCTTTTGGGGGACTACATTAGCCAAATTTATGGCCGAAGGGTTTTTTAAACCCCCAAAATTTGGATATGAGTAGGGCCCTTGTTTTGCCGAAATCAATGGGGGTTAAACCCATAGGGAGACTTTTTTAAAGCCCTCCCCGTAAAGAACAACCAAAAAAATTTTCGAGTTTAAAAACAAAGGGAAACCCCCAAGCTTCCCCGCTGGGGAAGACAACATAAAAAATTGGTGAGAGGCCGATCAAAAAAAAGGGAGAAGAAAGAGGACAAGGAAAAAAGGGGCAAAGGATAGATAAACAGGACAATGACTAAAAGTTCAAATCCAAGAGGAAGAGTTTGGGGGAATAAAACGACATACTTACCCCACACCCCTTTTTTAAACCCCCACCCAAATTTTTAGACATTTTAATGGGGGGAACTTTGGTAAGAGGTACCCCTCTAGTGGTTTAGAAAGAATAAAGAAGGAATCCTTCAAGGGGAAAAAACCCAAAAAGTACCATATTTCCACTATAACAAAAGTCACAATAAAGGACGAATACATTTAACTCAAATCAATTGAAGATACAATCCAACATAGGCAAAATTGAAAAAAGTTCCCCATTTCAGGAAACTGAGAATAATGAGAACCATCCGAGGAAACGTGAGGAATAAGAGAAAAGACCACACCAATAGCACCGGGAAGGGGACACAAAAGGGGCATGAATTTTTAATAAAAACACCCAAAGGAGTAAAAACAATACCTTTGTTGAAAAGAACTTACAAAGGGTAGTCCCCAAACTTTTCAAGCTTAATTAAAAACCCAAAAAATTAAAGTTTGCAATATTTAAGGGAAAAAAAGGGCAAGAAACAACAATACAATATCTTTTTAAGAGGAAGATTTTTAGGCATCTAGAGGCCATATGATTATGCACCATCATTTGTGCAAGAAAACGCCAACCCCTTTAAGGGCAGAAAAATTTTTTTTGAAAAAATAAAAGCTCAAGCTCCCCTTTCAAAGACCTAAGTAAAATGCAAAACCCTTTTTCAAATAATATTCTTAATTAAATTTTTGGGGAAAAAAACCTTTTTTCCAAAGTTTTGAACCCCAGCCAATTGGAAAAATAAAGAACTTTAACAATGGGTCCCTTTCACTAAAGGGGGAATGCCAACAATTTTCCCCTTTCCCCCTTTGCTGCTTCTTAAAAAATTTTCTTCCCCCACAAACCCCCCGGAGGAAAATTTTTTGGGGGGTTTTTTAAAAAAAAAACAGGAAAAAAACCATCGAATAAACATTTGGTTTTAAACCAATTTTAAAAAAAATTCCTTTTGGGGGGTACCCAGGGAAAAAACAAAATGGGGAAACTTTTTAAAAAAAATCGTTTTAAAATTTTTTTTTTTAAACCCCGATTGGGCAGGGTTTTAGACCTGGTTAATAAAAATTTTCACAACTAAATTTCCAATTTTAAATCCAACAAAAAAAGGATTTATCGGGCAAACCCCAAAGAAAAGGGAAAGGTTTTGGAGGGAAAATTTAGGGAAAAGCCACCACTTTCCAATTTTCATCAAAACCTAAAAAAAATGACATTGTTAATTTTAAGCCTTCCAAGGACAACCCCCCGCCCCAAAAAAAACAAAAAATGCAACGTTGCTGTTAATTTCCCTTTTGGGCTTTTCCTTTTTAAACCCAAAAAAAGAAAAGGAGGTTAAATACCTTTTTCATTACCAAATTTTTGGGTGAGAAAAATTTTTTCAAAAGATCCAAAAAAAAAAAAAAGGGATTCCCCCAAAAAAAAAAAAAAAACAAATATTCCAACATAAAATTGGGGCA
>JAMXBC010000523.1:0-19842 GCA_024138005.1 Lumnitzera racemosa
CTTTTTTTCTCGTTAAATCGGGTAAAAAGAGGCTAAAGGGTTTGAGGGGCAAAAAAAGTTCTCAATCACAAAATAGATATTTTTACAAAAAAAAGTTTAAATTTCATTTTTTTGTGATCGCATGTCTATCTAAAAATTTTTTCCTTTTCACTAATTACAAAAATTTTTAAAAAGTTAAATCACCCAAATTTATTCAAAAACTATCCCCAAGGGATATTTTATATATGCCTTTGCTTCTGCAATCTGCTGCTTGAAATTAAAACCATCAAGGGAAATTTACAAATTAGTAAATCTCAATCCAATCATAAAGTGCACCAAGTTTTTTTTCGGGCAATTATAAAACCTTAAACCTAGAATGCATTAACATTTTGGAAACATTTAAAAAATGGCCTTAAAATTTTGATTTAAAAATTATAAGTTTAGATTTGAAAGCACAAAGGTTCCTTTTGGCGTCAAAAAAAGAGGTCTTTTGGACAGTTACAATAATCGATCAAGCTAAAAAGATAGCATTGACAAAAGAAGGTGCAATCTTTTTTAAAGGGAAAGTATGTTCAAGAATGAAAAAAAAAATTTTCCCCCATATAAGGAAAAGAAAAAAAAGCAAACAAGTTTTTTCCCCAGAGCAATTGGTGGGGGCTGGCGCCCAACCCCCCCACCCAAAAATTTAAAGACGTAACCCTCCCAGACCTTAGCAGGTTTTTACGGACCTCGAAGTGGGCCTTCTTGGGAATTTCCCCTAAAGCCCAAAGACAAAAGCCAAGCCCCCAAAAGCTTCTAGATGAAAAAATTCAAAAAAAGGTTCAGAACCCCAGAAGTTGTATGTAGTTGGTGAAGGTTTGGAAATGAGTATTTGAATAATTGAAACCTTTAATCGAACGATCTGGCCATTAGATTAAAAAGGTTTTTTCCTTATTATAGGGATTCCCCCAATGCCCACAAGTTATTTAGTGAATACAAATTATCACATTTCTTCTTAAATTGTGATGTATTACAGCTGACTTACCTTCCCGGGGGTAGGAACGCTATTGCCGCAGGGGTAAAGGGGGAAACCCCGCCCGTGAAAGGGTACAGACCCTAAAAAGGAATTTGCTTGGGGAGATGACTGGAGGAGACAACAACGCTTAAATGGTCGAGGAGTTGGTGACTTGACGATCCGTTTACCAGGGAAAAGGGGGCTAGGTTCGGGACCTTCGAACTTCTCCTTAATAAGATGGTAAGGCAGGTTGACATTGCTGAGGCAAGGGAACCAATTTGTGAGTCTCAGGCGTCTTGGGGAAAAAGGGAGGAAGAACCCGGCGAATTGCAGGGACATAAAACGAGCGTAAAGAGCTTAGGCGCATGGAAATGTTATTGGGGAGAAGGGGGGTGATTTTGCTCTCCAAGCCCGGTTTTGGGCCCCTTGAAACAAAGGGAAGGCTTATGAAGCAAAGAGATGCAGGGGTATGGCCTGCGTTTTGAGATCTGCAAAAGGTTTGAAATCTCAACGCAATTGGGGGCCTGCCGAACTCTATTGCAAATGAAACTCTCCGAGGCCATAGGGTCGATTTTCCCAAACCCAAAGGATTTGGCGGGATGCGGGTCTGCTCGGGGAATAGAAAAACTTCTTTGGGGAGTGGAACAATATTTAATTTTTTAATTTAGATGATCTGGAAATATTTTAATGTTTGCCATGTATCGAAAGATCACCAGGGTAGGGTGGAGCGGGGGGGGTGATTTTTTCAACACCGGGGAAGTTTTGTAAAGTTAAAGGTCAATTCTCCCCCCAAATCCCGCAAGGGAAGCAAAGGTAAATTGCCACCTAACCAAAAAGGGTGAATAAAGAATAGTAAAGGAAATTTTTTGGAGTTGATTTGGGGAGATCCCGAAAAACCAAAAAAATGCTTTGGTGAGTTTGTGATGGCTTAAACCCTGGGCAAATTAGAAACGGGGACAAGGGAGGGGAAGACATTTCCCAAAAGGGTATACAGTTGTGAAGGCCCAAAATGGTTTTTCGGAAGATGATCCTAAGACCACGGAGGAAGATGGAAAGGGGGAGTTAAAGGAAAGAGGGGTTTTTCCAAAGGAAAAAAACCAAAGCCGAAGAAAAAAATAATCGGGGAAGAAACTCGGAAGGAGAGAGGGGGAAAGGGGAAACCCCGTGGTTAAAATGAAATTTTGAATAAACCCCTTATCCGGGGAGTTCCGAAGAAAGGAAGGGGGCAGGGGCGGGTGAAAGTAGAGTGGGGATGGGGGCCCAAGTTTAGGGTAGTTCGCTCTCATTAAATTGAAGCTCAAGTCAATAAAAAGAAAAAGGATTGATGTAACCGAATATGGGTAGCAGAAAAAAACTCAATCCCTCTAGATACGGAGCATCTCATCTTTTTTTATTTTGAAGGCAGCCAAGGAGTTGGGGCTAAAATGGAGGAGACCAAAACGGCTCAAAACATTAAAACTCAAAAAAGTTCCCACTAGGGAGACCAGGGGGATAAGCTCCGTGGGGGGGGGTTTGGGCGGGGAAAGGGGAACTTTAAAAAGTGTGCCAGGGATGATTTTGAGTTCTTGATTGGGAGGGGATTTTCTAGATCGCATTTCCTTATCGACCCGAACAAACTTTTTGTATTGACCACAATTCCAATGGTGGTTTCCCGTAGTAAGAAAGGTACCAAGCCCCCAAAATTTTTTATCAGGTGCAATAAAAAAAGGGACCAAGAAGAATGAATCACTTATTTGGTGCTTAAAAAAAGAGGAAAGACTAGGGAAAGGGAAGTGTTCCCCCAAAGGGGGGGAAATTTTGGAAAAAAAATTTTAAGGATTAATGCCCAATGCTGCCCAAAAAAATTAAACCAAAAAGGGAGGAAACCATGTAAGAATTGGAACCGGATCCAGGCCGCCCCCCCCCTTTATGGATGTCCCCTCCAAATTAGAAGTTTGAGGCGACAATTGGGGGGGGAAATTTAAGAAGCGGTTTTTTTGGCCTTCAAGGCCCCTTTTTGGAGCCCCCTATTTTTTCAAAAAAACAAGTTTGGATCACCCCGAATGTGTTTTGATTATCGAGTTTAAATAAGGTCACGATAAAGAATAAGTATCCATTCCATTGGTATGGATTTTCACGGTTGGGAGAATAGTATTTTCCCCAAAATTTGGGTTTTACGCTGGGGGATATCACCAAGTGAGGATTGCAGAAAATAAACCAAAAACTATTGTGTTACAAGGGTAGGGTGTTTTTGAATTCCAAGCATGTCGTTTGGCCTTACAAAATACCCCCTATTTTTTGCACACTATGAACGTTTCTAGCCCTTTTTTTGTCAATTTGTATAGTATATTGGATTTATCATGTTTTATGTAAGACTTGGAAAAACTATAGTCACCTTCGCTCATATTTAGCTTTGGGAGGATGATCGATGTGAAATAAGAAATTCCCTTTTGGCAAAAAAAGGGGGTGGGACATTCCTTGGTCATATAGGGGGGAAAGGGGAAAGATAAATGGATGAAAATAGGGCCTCGGGACGGGAAGGAACCCCCCCAATCTGAGTTTGGCCCTTTCCCTTGGTTTGGAATTACACAGAGATTCTTTAAAGGGTATTCGAAGTAGTGTCCTTTGGGGATTTACAAAAAAAGGAAAACCCCTTGGGTTTGGGAGTACAAAAAAAGGGGGGCCCAGGGGATTTTTAAAATGGAAGTCACGAAGGGGGGGGTTTTCTCCTTCCCAACTTTGCAAACCTTTTTAGGTAGTACTGATCTAGTGATTTTGTAGGAGGGGTTTTAAATGCGGGAAAGGAAACCCCCCGAGCATTTGGGGGCGAAAGTTAATATACAGGGGGAAAACATATCCATGCATGAAAAGGAGATGACGGCAAAGTCACTGTTTTCGGGATGGGGCAATTTTTAGGGAGAAATTTTGGGGGGTAAGACGATAATATGGCCACCATCTATTTTTACTAAAAAAAACTCTCGCCCAAGCACCCGGGGGCAGTTTTCGGAAAAATTTATTTCGACCGAACAAAACAGTAAACAAAATGTTTGGGGGATGCTTTGGCTGGGGGGTCATTTGGGCGCCACGAAAACCCCTGAAAGCAACCTCATTGATAGAATTAAAGAGGGGATGGGAGGTAAGCAATAAAGCACATGGATTCAATGTCAAAAAGGGGAAAAAAAAAGGAGATTTTGGGCAAAAAAAGGACTAATAATACAAAAGGGCAACGAATTTTTTTCCCCCATTCCTAAATTAGAAGGGGATACTTAAAGGTGTCAGTTTAAATGGGCGGTACCAAAATGCACCGTACCCAAGCTTTAGGGAAGAAGGTATTTTTGGCCCCACTTAGGGGAAATTTGAAAGCATGCCAAATTGTCCGTGTCCAAACAAGAAAAAGTTGAAAAAAGGGGCAACTCCAGACTACTAGGCCTCTTCCCTTCCTAAGGCCCGGGGAAAAGTTTTCCGGGGACTTCTTGTAAGTTTCCCCGTCGGGGGGGTAGGTACAATTAGGGTGTTATAACAGGTTCTCAAAATACGCACTTTTGTTCACAAAAAGAAGTGCCCAGCGGATGAAGCGGCCCGGTTTTGTTTTTAAAAACATTATAAAGTTTTTGGGGCCTACCCAAAAAATTGTAGTGATCGAGATGGGCATTCGGGGAATTTTGGACAAGCTAACCAAACAAAAATTGGGGCCAAGTTGTTAGTGGCACAGTTTTCGTTTAATCTACAAGAAGAATGATCCATCGGACAGATCTTCGGTTGTCTGGAAGGCAACCCAACTCCTCAACAGGGGCAAAGGAATACAGGGCCCAGCCCTCCGCAATAAATTCGCAAGGGAAGGGCCAAAAAAATCAATTAGCCACCTCTTAAGCCAGCTATAAAGAGAATAAAAATTGCAACAAGAAGGGGAGGCCAGGGAATACCGGGTAGGGGCCCAAGTTTTTTTAATTTACATTTGAACAACGAACAAGGGCCAACTACATAAAGGTAAAATGAGGCGTACGATTTTCATTCCCAATTGTGAAACATGGGGCAATATTTTTAAAAATTAATTTCCCCCAAATAAATTCCCCCCGGGTTTTCCCCATTGAGCATGTAAAACCATTCTACAAAGATGAGGAAAACCCTATAAGAAAATATACACAAGGGCCCAATAGGGGGTACGGGGTTTATTTGATAAGGAAGTCGAAGGGGGGGGGGTATAGCTGATAGACATTGAAGAGCTGGACAAACCCCAACATGAGTAATGGGAATGTGGGGGGAAAAAAACCAAGATGAGGCATTGGGGAAACCCCCGAAAACACTTGGCAATTTAAAGACAAGATTTACAGTTCCATGGGAAAGGGTTTCCAGGGGGTCGCCTTTTAACGGGGGAAAGTTACGGGCCCCTCGAATGGGCCATTTTTAGGAGTTTTTAAAAAACCCAAAGACAAAAGCCCCAAACCCCAAAAGTTCAGATTAAAAATTTTAGAAAGGGTTTTAGAGAAGTCCGAAAATTTTATAGTATGGGAAGGATAAAGGTATTGGGAAAACAATTGAACCATTTTAACGAATCGATCTGGGCATTAATTTTAAAGGCTTTCGTTTTTAAGGGGGATTTCCCTTAATTTAAAAACAAAATTTTTAGTGAATACGGATATATCACGTTTCTCCTCTCTTTTTTTTCCTAACATTGTGGTGTATTACAGGTATTAGCCTTCCCAGTGTTCAGGAACCTAAGTGGGGCCCCACGGGGGTCGAGCACGGAACCGCCCGGACACAGGGACCCCTCCCAAGTGCAACGGAGGCACCAACCTAGGCCAGGGGGGCCCCTGGTATTGATTTCCTTCCTGATAAGGGTGCAAAAAATGTAAGTAAAAAAAAACGACATGCATCCATGAGACACCCGCTGATCATGATCTCACAGCAGTGACCAAAGCTTTGCACCAATTTTTCTTTTTTTTTTCTTTTTTATTTTGAATCTTTATCTTTAATTAATGAATTACTAGAAAAAAAATTTCATTGATCAAATTTTTAAAAATTTAAAGAATGTCTAAAAAAAAATTATCATTTAGCTAAATTTCATTGCAAACAAGAGAAAAAAAAATACATTTTAAAAATTTGGAAGTTAAATAATTTTATGTAAAAATATAAAATATTTTGAATAATAAAAGTACTTCTTCATTTTTTTTTTTTATATTTACCCTATAACCAGATTTCAATTAAATAAAAAATTTCGCAAAATTTAAAATTTTGGTGCATAAATTTCAAAACCATAAAGCTGTCAAAATTTAAATTGAAAAACTTGACAAATGCAGAGCAAAAAATACCGTTCGCCTTTATCCTAACCGTTTCAGGGCCCACCAACAAAGATTTAATAAGAATTATGGGGGCCCAGGCCAGGGGTTAGTTCAAAAGCCAGGCCACTCGAGCGCCCCAAAAAAGTATGTATGACACTCCCCCCAAAAAAAATAATTTAATTCATGTAGCCATTTGGGCCCACTTCAGTATAAAAAAGATAAGAACGTTTCACCCCTGTTTAGCCAAAACCGAGAAGGGAGCCTTTTGCATCGAACCGTCTTTTCAACGTCATTCCTTTTTCCTTTTCAACCCCTTTTTTCTATGTGGACTCTAAAACACTCGAAAAAGATAGCACGGCTCCTTTATTCTTCCCTCTCTCCACCCCCCCCCCCACTCTCTTTCAGCGACCTTCTCCTAGAGATTTTGGGGATAAATGAAATTATTTCTACAAATCCTTTGGGGCCTTCATGCTTCTTCAAATCTAAAAAATGTACCCCCTAAAATTTTGCTATTTAAAAAAGAAACAAACACTTTGAATAAGTACAATATTCAGCAATCCCAAAATTATGAGCAAAAATGGATTCTTGTATTAGCTTGTTGGAAGATTGTTTGGTCCTTTTCCAAATTTATTAGCCGTTAAAATTTTTCTATTACCAAAATATGCATGGTCTTTTTGTAAACATTTAAAACCCTTCATGTAAAAATTCATCAAGATTTTGGAAATCCTACATGGAAGGGTCTTCCCCAGCATTGTTCGTTTGAGTCCTTCCTTTAATTTTAAACTTTTGAAACCTTACAGGTTGGGCTTACCACTTGAAAATTATCTTTCCTTTGGTCCTTTAATCTGGGAAAAAGCAGTGAGGGTATATTTTAACCTTTATTGAATAATCCAAGGGAATAACCTGCATTTTTTGTCGAAAATTTTTTATTTAAGTTTTTGGGGATTGTGGTATAGGGGTTTTTTTTGGGCACAGATGCTTTTGTTTTTTTGCCCGACTGTCATAAGTGTCTTGACGAAAATTTGTTGTTCTCTTCTCTCTCATATTTTAAAAGCTAATGAGGGTTACCTTTGAAACGGGACTTATGGTGACGAAAAATCAGCAAAATTATACTTTTACCAGGAATACCGGACGTGCGTTTGCAAATAAAACCTGAAAAAGATTATTCAGGAAACCCGTTCACCAAATTTTTTTTTAGAAATTTTTAATCCCTTTTTAAGGGGGAAACTGGGGGCAGTTAATTCATTAAGCTTTTTGCACATTCAAAAATTTCAAACAAAAAAATCTTTTTTCTTTTGCTTGGGGCACAATTTGCAAGGAAACAAACAACTCAATCAACTTCTTCGCCGGTAAAAACAGTTTCCCGCCTGTAAATACCCGGTGCGGTTAGGGGAAAAACTAGATCAAAACACAAATTGAAGAGTTTTTAATATTTCCAAGCCAAAAAGGCTTTAACTATACCAAATTTTCCATTTACGAGCAATAGGGGGGGAAATGCTTTAATTAGTTGGCTTTTTCCAGTATGCAATAGGACTTTTTTCTGTTGTTTTTTAAAATATAATCTTTTCTTCCTCACTTAATAAAGGATGGATTTTCTCTTATCCTCTTTTTCTTTCCTGGTTTATTGGGTTTCTATAAGATTTAGAAAATATAAAGCCTTCGAAATCCTTTGTTTCCTGGGGACTTTTTAAAATCCTGCATACCCCGCCATAACCATTACAAAAGGTGTTACCAAATTCACAAGGTAAGCTTTAATCCTAAATGGAATCAAGGATCCTGGATAAACCTCTCTTGCTATATCCCGTCCTACCTTTTTTAAAAATTTTTTACACTTTTTTGGCAGTTCATTTAAATTGTGGTGACCTTTTCTTATTGACCAAACTGATTCGTTCAACCCCGTTTTTAAATTTATATTCATTTAAACCATAAAAACAAATCCTAACCCTAGATAAACGACCTTTCAAAGGTTATATGGGTAAATTGTTTGAGGGTTTTCATTTTCTTGTTTGGGAATTTTGCATAATCAAATATATTTTAATCCACCTTTAACAACAAACAACCCCAACAAAATCACTCTGTTAGTCTTAGAAGACAAATCAGATCAACCCCCTGCACCACAAGTTTTATCTTTTCACGGAAGGGACACAGACACTACCCCAATTTTTGTTTCTTTTTACCCCGTAGGAAGGGTCCACATTGCTTTGACATCAAAAACATAGCAACTTTTATATCCCCTAAAGCTTTCTTTTTAAAAATCAGATCAGGAACTTTATAAAAAAAATTCCAATTTTCCTGATCAAAAAGCATTTTAAAAAAAGCAGAAAGGAAAAATTTAACTGTTTAAAAAAAATAACCAAAAAATTTGAAATGACTCATCATTTTCATAGAAAATTTGACGGGGTGTGGAATTTTTTAACTTTTTCATCATCATTTCCATTTTAGTTTGCCCGGCACATAAGATGGTTAATATTTATAGGGCCCTTTTGGTAGGCCAAACACTTTTTAACCCCTTTTTTAGTGAACAAAAAAGAACCACGTTTAAAAAATTGAGCAAATTTAAATTTTTTTACTATTTAAAAAATGGGGAAAAAGACCTTTACAACAACTTTCCCTCTCAAGAATGAACCCCAAAAACAAATTCTTTTTCCTTGGGGGAATTACATAGACAAAATCATGGATTCATCCCTAATGCTTTGATTTTCTATTTGCAAAAACAATGTTTTTCAAGGGAATTACTTAAACATTCTTTAACTGAAAACAACAGCCGGGATCCCTCCCAAGTGCAATTTAGGTCACCAACCAGGCCATGGACCTTCTTGATCACCCATTAACCCTGTCCAGATAAGCCTGTTGTGCAGTTGTACAGTGTATCATGTATACTATAACCTCTTCACTTTGATATATATATATATATATATACTACATATTATGTACATGTATATGTTATATCTCTATATATCTCCAGTAGGACACCTCACACTTGGTGCACCCAATGAGCCCTATTACTCTTAACAACCTTTTGATACCACGAGATATGGTCCCCCTAAAAAGCTCATGTATCAGATATTAAACAAATAAGAATATTACACTTGATCATAGCCTAAAAGGCCAAAGTATGCTTACCATGCAATTGAACCTGTCATTTCAATGCCACTTCCTTTCTTTTTCTACCAAGTGGGCCTTTAAAACACGCAGGTAAAAAGAATAAAAAAGAAAAAGGTACACTTTAGAGTAGATCCAACTACTGTATGCAACTGGAAGTTCTTCCCTCTCATATTCGTGAGTAGTTACATGGACTCGACAGCAATTTGTCGCTCTCTTACTTCTCACAGTCAGGTAAAGGTTGACATAAAAAAATTTCAGAGTGCCTGAGTGTTTTATTAATCCTTATACATCCAATCAATTTTCCAGTACTTCACTTACAATAATACTTTGAGCACTCGAGGTATCCTAAAGTTGCTTCTCGACGCCAGATTTCCATTATGTTCGGCATTGCTTGTGCAATCTGCTGCTTTGAGCACTCGAGGTATCCTAAAGTTGCTTCTCGACGCCAGATTTCCATTATGTTCGGCATTGCTGTGCAATCAGCTGCTCAATATTCAAACCCTCAGCAGAATTAGCTTCTAAGACAAATTTTAGATATAAATTGTAGGGGCTGCGCGGACGCAAGCCCCCACTGCCACAAATTATGACGTAGACTCTGCCTACTATGGGCAGACCTTGGGCAGGTACCCTCCCAAGTGCAATGGAGGTCACCAACCTAGGCCATGACCTTCTTGATCACCCATTGACCCCGTCCAGGTAAGTATGTTACTCAGCCGTACAAGGTGTCATCTTGTACTTTGCCATCCTTATGTTTGACCTATACTTTCCTGTGGGACCTCTTCACAATCTAGCCAGAGCACTTCATGAACCTGGTGAGCCTTTACTCTTAAAATCTTTGATCCCTACAGAAGATGGTTCCGTCATGGAGTTCTCATATTGCTTGGGATTATGATTCTTTGTTTCTATCTCTCTAATATATTTCTGCCTTCATAAATCTGGTGCAAGAGGATGTAAGTGAAAGACCGAAGTGCTCTCAGCTGTGCGTGCACTAGCACCTCCATTTCAAGTTCAGTTTAGGTAGACAAATTTGGCAAGCACCCACAAAGCAAAGTCGATAATGCCAAACAGGCTGATGAATTTTGGTTATCCAACTCCACTAGTGTACATGCTTGCACAGAGTTGCTACGACGTCTGATGATTTCTAATCCAGCCATGCTGGTCAATTATCTATAACTCAGTCCAAGAACATAGGAGTATGGGACTTAATACAAATACAAATCTTTCATTTCTGGGTATTTGTACAGATCTAGTATCAGATATTGAATTTGACTCCTTCTATTTAGTGAATTTCGAACTATGAATATTTTCTTGAGCTAAAAAGTTATGGTGCTCTAGAAGGGAAACTATGGAAGCAGCACCATTAGAGTCTCTCACACTGGTCCTAATTTGAAGCTCGTCCTAATTGAGAAAGACGAATTATTTACTTATCAGTAAAGTAAATCAACCAATGAACATGAATCAAAAGCCCAAGGCCACAACCAACTCTGTATATTGCTTAAATTTGTACCTGCTCATCAAACTTACGTACCAGGACATGTACTATGGATTCTAGAGGATAAATATGATCAGTATAATGCAAATACCAGATACTTCTGATGGAAAAGAGTTTCAGCATATGTGAGAAGTCTCAGTTGGTGATGAAGTGCCGTCACGAAAAGCAGTAAGTATATAATTAGAAAGATCAGGATAGGATTTTAAGAATTGTAAGGCAGAGTCAAATCATTGTGTCAAAAACTTCCAACAATTCGAGAGAGCTAACCTCTTAACTAAAACAAGGAGACTGGCACACAGAAGATGCCAAGACAGGATATAGTCACTAGACCAAATACTATTAAAAGCAGAACAAATATGTCCAGATAGGTTTTGGGGAGGTACACCAGGCCAAGGCTATGGTACAATGCCAAGGCGATGCCTGAGAGCCCCGATAGCAAGCTACTGTGATGGTCACTCCACTAAAAAAAATTAAATTTAATATCATGTGGACGGCATGAATAGATACTACAGCTCATCTAACCAAGAGGACGAGAAAGGTATGCTTTGTTAAGTTATAGAATCTGTCTTTTCGATGCTACCATTATTTCTCATTTTCTCTTCCATTTCCTATGTTTGGAACTTTAGATCAGGTAAATGACTCATACTGCTTCCTCCTCCATCTCTCATAAGCAATTACATATGGGGAAATAAAAGAATCTATTGAAGGATTACTCCAACTTTCTCTAATGCATTAAGTTTTTACATCTCCTTGATTTTTCATTGCATTGTGACCTTTTTTTTTTTTAAGATGATCTGATGTACTCTCACTCCTGTCACTTGAAACCAAGTATTGCACCAAGATTTTCACCACAATTTACTTCTCTTCCTGGGAATAGAAGATGTTCTATGTTTGCAGATAAACTTTGCATACTGAGCGAGAGCAAAAACACAAATAAGATTATACACGAAATGAGAATATTCTTATCCTTCTAATGCAAAGTTTCTTTGCATTTTTAAAAATCGGTTGACTTGTAAAGCGGAAAATTAGGAAATATTGTCATGCTTCCTTTGAACTTTTTTACCGTTTGAACATCATGATAAGCGATGAAGCATATAGAGAACTAGATTCAAATCAACATCACAAGGTTCATCTAGAAGATATTTAGGATTTTCGCCGGCAAATTTTTCCCCCGAGGCACAAGCTGGTTAGTTATATGTCTAGTATGGAAGCAGAGGTACGAACGTAAATTACAGATTAAAAGTTAAGACATCTAGTTTCGATATGCAGAAAGGCACAAGGCTGGATGTTGATCCTCGCATCAGCAGGCATGAGTGTAATTTTACGAGAGATCCAAACTTTTAGGAAAATAGACATTTTCTCTGACTACTGATTATTCATCCACATTAAGTAACTCGTGTTTTACTAGGAAACAAAACTGGAAAACATATACTACATTTGGTAGGGGCCCCGCGAACGCAGGCCCCACTGCCACAAATTATGACGTAGGCTCTGCCTCGTTGGGCAGACCTTAGGCGGGCACCCCTCCCAAGTGCAATGGAGGTCACCAACCTAGGCCATGGGTTTTATTGATCACCCATCGACCCCGTCCAGGTAAGTATGTTGTGCGGTTGTACGAAGCTCGAACTTATTGCCTGTCCTCGTTATTCTCAAAACGCTTTAAGTCATGTGGGACTTTTAAAGCAGATTCATTAGTGCATCTGCTCTTGGGGTTCCTCAGCTTGCCTTTCGTTACCCATTTATTCATTTGGTAATGAAACAACAACGTTATTTTATTTCCACAACCTTTTAGGCGCAAAAAACTGCATGATTCCATCCAACCTTAAGTAACTACATGAGGGACAGAAGCTTTCCATTACTATGATTACTTAGGGACAAACTCGACAAAGTTGCTTGTGAAAGTACATGCAGAGAGAGAAAAGGCTCATCAACTATCCATAACAGCAGGATTTTACGTGCAAGGAGAAGCATTTCTATTGTTGTGATTACTTAAACACAAGCTTGACAAAGTTTTTTGTGGGAAATACAGAAGAAAAAGTGGTTAATTAGCTATCTATAATGGCATAATTTACTAAAAATTTCGTGGAAAACTAAAGGTGGTTTTATGAACGGGAATTCATGTTCTTATATCATAATTAGTTGCTGAAGGTGAATTTTGATTACCTGAATGTCGTCAATGTTTCTAGTCTTGGAATTTATTTCAAAGTGCAGACACATTCCTATTCAAACTGAACCGAGCAGCTCATAAAGCTACTAAAGCCAGAGATTTTTCTAGTAATGCTATTTCCCAATTGCCAAACGACATAAATTCCTACTTCAAAACTACTGCAGTCCTTGAATCAATTAAACACTCATGACTAAACAAGGTTATTTATGACATCATTACAAAGTCATTAACAAGATGGAGATTCAGATTAGGGAGGGACTGTATGAAGTGAGTAGGCACCGCTCATTGAGCAAGCTTATGATCAGCTGTTAGCACTCTTCCTAGGTCACCAGTCTTCTAGATCGCCCCCTTAACCCACCTAGGTACACATGATTTAATAATTTCTTCAACTTCTATTCTTCGGGCTATCTGTTTATGATATGCACCAGGCTTTGCACTGAAATTCAATGTTCCATAGGTTCTTTTATTATTATGGCTTTGATCATGTGTTTTCCTAGAAATAATAGTTGCCCCGTCAACCCAGCCCGACAAGGCAAGCAATTGAGAAGATTTCACAGCTCTAAAGCTACATGCCTTACCATCGGTTGGTCTTCAGCCAATAAAATTAACTTATGGAGCATGTTTATTAGGGAAGCTTTGCATTAAGGATGTTTTCCAGGAGAAGCTGCAAAAGCAGAAGCACTAAAGCCTCTCATCTCATGCTAATTTGAAACTTATCCAGATTAAAAGAAGACCGATAATTTTTCACTTATAAGAAAAATCAATAGATCTTGTAGCTTCTAGCTTCATTAAGTGGAATTGAACAAAAGCTGTAGTCAACCATATGAATCTTTTTACCTGTTTCATCAAACTGATGTACAATTAAGAGACTACGTGATATACTGACTGCAACAACTTACACAAAAATATTGCACTAATATTTGGTGGGGTGCGCCAGGCCAAAGCTGTAGTGCAATACCAAGGCGACGCTTGAGCGCCCCAATAGCAAGCTACTGTAGTGAGCACTCCCCTAGAAAAATTAATTTAATATCATGTGGGCCAATGGCCACGTATCAGATATTAAACTGATAAGAACAGATACTACACTTGATCTTAGCCAAAAGGCCGAGAAAGGTATGCTTTCTCAAGATGTCCAACCTGTCTTTTCAATGCTACTTCCTTCTCCTTTGCTATTCCTTCTTCCATGTGCGACTCAAAGCACACAGATATTTAACACAGCCCCTTCTACTTGTAACCAATCTCCTCCTCCTCTCTTTCATGCTGATTCTCCACTTAGTAATTTGTTGGAATGGACGATGAAATGTATCTGTCGAGAAATGCATGGTGCTCTTTTAGGTTTCTGCAAAACTTAAAGACCACAGACAAGTTTTGCATTCACAAAGAAAAAGCAATCCTTTCGATAAATACAATATTCACCAATCTAGCGTATTTAGATCACATATTAGAGTATAAATTGTATCTTATTCTGAAAATATTCTAGTCAGACATTCATGAGTTTCTAGAAATTCTCTCTCTCAATTCTAATTCTCCTTGGGGAACCGCCTCATCCCAAATAGAGGTGTTTCACATTTACATATTCCAAATTTAAAGGGGGTGGGGGAAATAAAAAGAAAGGAAAAAAAAGAAAAGCTCTGTTAAACCGAGTTCTGCTACTTATATTCCATGTCATAACAAGTTCTCCGTTGTTTACTACAAAGATCGCAAGTATATTTAACTGCAACATTCCAAGGAAGAATAGACTATATACAAAAATATAGAATGTGATGCAGTACAAAGAAAACATCGTGATGGAAGTAGAAAAGAAATTTGATAAATCTTACATGAAAAATAAAAAGCCTCGCTGCCACAACTGATAACTGAAAAAACATTATCTCACGTTTCTATATGTTGATGCAGCTATTTTCAGTATTACATTCAAGTAGAAGGTCTTCAATTATAGTTAATGGCAAATCTTTTCTAAAATTTAAGGGACATGTTTTGGAGATGGGCAAAGTGGGAAAAGAAAGATAAATAGATGACTCTTGTTCAGCAATTAGCTATCCATCTGCAAGGTGCAATGGAGCTCTCCTTCTGTGGACAGACCTTAGGCAGGCACCCCTCCCAGGTGCAATGGAGGTCACCAACCTAGACCATGGGCCTTATTTATCACCCATCGCCCCCGTCCAGGTAAGTATGTTGCTCTATTGTACGAAGCTCAAACTTATTGCCAGTCTCGTTATTCTTAAAAATGCTTTAATTTGGGACTTTTAAAGCAGATTCATAAGTGCATATGCTCTCGAGGTTCTCAACTTGCCTTTTGCAACCTATTTTATTCGTCCTGTAATGGATAACTACACTCCTAATTTCTACATCCTTACCGGTGCAACACTAAGTTATTCAAGACAGTGGTGCAATGAACCTTTAGTAATTACCTGCAACTCAAAGTTCTTCCATTATTGGGATTAGCTAGGAAATCACGAAGATGTTTTTTGTGGAATTTACAGAAAGAAGAGGGTCATGAACTATTTGTAACAGCACAGATATTCTTAAATTGGATTAGCTAGGAAATCATGATGACATTCGGTCGAGTAGCTATCGCTCCTCTAGACTCACTGGGTGTGTTTGGTACCTTCTTCAGATCTAAATTTATTGTTTATGACCCAATGCAATGAAAGATCAAATCAACAATTGACACAGGATCGTCTTCTGACTTGGCATCTCTTTCTGCTTATTTTAAAGGCAGTTTTATAAATGTGGATTTATTATTCTTCATTTGTACTGCTATTGGCCAATTTTCAATGCCCTTGAATGTGGATTCAACGTTTCTGCCCTAGGAACTTCATTTAAAAGCGGCAATCAAATCCCAATTCAAACTAAATGCATAAACCAATTAAATTACTAAAGCAGGAGATTATTTTAAAATTGTTGAATGATAAATGAAAGATCGAGGCCATGCCAATTTTATGTAAATTACATGAATTTTGACTTTCTCAATAACATCTGTGCATGGACTTGAATCAAAGATCACAGTGGACTTACAGAAAAGCTGTTGAGGCTTCATGTAGTAGATAATTTCTAAAGAGTCCAACATCTCAAAAATTGTTTACGGTTTTAGGAGAGCCAAGATCCCAAGGAATACAAACGAAGAACAAGTATAGCCAAATTGGTACAATACACTGGCGAAATCAAATATAACAGCCGAAACAGAAAGTTGTCAAACATTGAAGCTAGACTAAGGTTTGGTGGGGTACACCAGGCCTAGGCTGTAGTACAAACGCCAAGGCGATGCTTGAACGCCCCAGTAGCAAGCTAATTTGAAGGGCGCTCCCCGAAAAATATTAATTTAATATCATATGGGTTAACGTCCCACGTATCAGATATTAAACTGATAAGAACAGATACTACACTTGATCTTAGCCAAAAGGCCGAGAAAGGTATGCTATGTAAAGGCATGGAACCTGTTTTTTCAATGCTACTTCATTTCTCTTCCTCTCTTCCAATTCTATATGGGAGTTTATAACACAGGATTGTTCATTAGTTTTCCCTCTCCCCTGTCTATGTTCTGTAACAATTCCTTGGGGGTAGTACAAAAATCTATTAAAGGATTACTCCAAGTTCATCTTTCGAATGAATTGAATTATTGTATCTCATCGATTTTTTATTGCTTTGTAAATTTTCGCTTTAAGTTGATTGCATATACTGTCATTCCATGTCACTTGGAAGTGAGCAATGGACCACGATTTTCACCACGTATCACTTCTCTTCCTTAGAATAGAAGATGTGTATCTCTGCAGATAAATTCTGCATTCTAAGAGAAAGCACAACATAAAGAAGAGTAAACAAATTAAGAATGTTCTTATCCTTGTGATGTCTATTCCCTTTGAATCTTAATATAGTTGTACTGATAAAACAGAAAACTCTGAAACATTTATCGTTCTTCCTTAACTTGTCAATCTCAAATACCATGACAAGCAATGAAGCACGTTGCAAACTTGATTCAATCTATCACGAGGGTTCATCTCAAACGGTTTCAAGGATTTTGGCGAGGACACTTTTTCCCCATGATGGTAAAAGAGTTCAACATGGAGAAAATAAACAACGGCAAGGAAGCATAAATTTTATGATATTGACTCTATACGTAAACTGGCAACCATCTAATGGTGGATTTAGTGGAATGCAATTTCATGAGATATGAACTTGTATTATTTTCAATTAAAATTTCTTAATTGCCGAAATTTCTAGGATTTGTAATTCATGAACCCTAATTTGGTCGCAGTAATTCAACTAACTCCTGCAAAAACACGAAGCATGTATGAAACTGCAAAGATTTCACCATAATTGATAGGGCTTGAGCAAGCATATTCCCATTGTCACAAATTATGCGTAGGCTCTGCCTCTATGGACGGACCTAGGCAGCCCTCCCAAGTGCAATGGAGGTCACCAACCTAGGCCTAGGGCCTTCTTGATCCCATTGATCTCGTCAAGGTAAGTTTGTCCTCTAGTTGCACAAAGTTTCTCACCTTTATTATGTCCTCGTTATTCTCAATCTTCTTTTCTCCATTTGCAACTCTTAAAAGCAGATTCATAGGTGCATCTGCTCTTGAGGTTCCTAAATTTGCCTTTTGTGACCTATTTTAGAACAACAATGTTCCGTATTTCTTCATCTTCTCGGTGCAAAACTATGTGATTCGATGCAATGCTGCTGCCTACCTCAAGTCACTACTTGCAAGTAGAAGCCCTTCCATTATTGTAATTACCTAGACAAACTTCACAGAGTCTCTTGCAGGACAAAAGGGGAAAGGTAAGGGTCATTGGCTATCTGTGAAAGCTTTAATTTTACATAAATTTGTGGAAAAATAAATTTTGCTTTATGAATGTGAAATTCTCCTATTATACTTAACTCGTGAGGTGAATTTTGATTACCTGCAAATCTGGATTATTGGAATTCACTTCCAAGCACAGTCACATCACGATTAAAAAAGGAATACAAGATACATGCTGTCTTAGAAATACAAATGCTAACAATTAAAAACACTGTAGTTGCATTAACATATTAAAAGTTTCTTTCCCCTTCACAAGGCTATTTTTGGTAGCTTTGATTCCCGAAAGGAATACTATTATATATAACAAAAGATTACTTACAAGCAAAATAAGAGGATGGTGACTAAAGGATGCTTTGTATACACAAAATAGACAATTTTGTAATGACTAAGCTTTGGTGGAGTGCAATGCCAAGGTGGCACTTGTGAGCCCCGGCAACAAGTTATTTTGGAGGGTTCTCCCCATAGAAAATAAACCTGAACTGATAAGAATGTATACTGCACTTGATATTAGCCGAAAGGCCAAGAGGGTACGATTTGGTAAGTTGCGAATGCTTCTTCCCTCCCCTTCCTCTCTTCTACTTTTAACTTCGGACCTTTGAAAAAAAAAGGGGATTAATCTAGCATGCCGATGAAAATGTGAATTAGCAGTATTGGGATGAATCAATGGTAGTGGAATGCAATAGCACTGCCTGTAGCAGGAATTAGCTGGGAGAAATGACCAAGGAATTTTCCAAAGGATTGCGACGCCTGATTAGGCAGAAACAAAGACAGATATGAAGACATTTTCACTTCAATTTGTTAGGGGCTGCGCGAACGCAAGCCCCCTCTGCCACAAATTATGACGTAGGCTCTGCCTCTATGGGCAGACCTTAGGCTGGCACCCCTCCAATGTGCAATGGGAGGTCACCAACCTAGGCCATGGGCCTTCCTGATCACCCATTGACCCCGTCCAGGTAAGTATGTTTCTCGGTTGTACAAAGTTCCAACTTATCCTTTCTCCTCCTTATACTCACAGTACCTTTTTTGATGTGGGACTTTTCTCAATTATGTTTCACATACTTTTATCGGGCATCGAATAACAAAAAACAGCTCTTTTTTTCATCCTTAAAATAGATACTGTCGGTGGATATCTCATTCCGTTTGTTTTGAAAAACAATGTAAGTTCTAAAAGCAAGCAGAAGCTCTTGATCTATTTTGTACACATCATTTGGTAGATAAACGACCAAACTTAACAGAGCTTCCTGCAGAGAAGTGCAAGGAGAAAAAAGGACTATCACGAAACTTTAAAGAAAATGACGAATACAAGAGCAGCATTAGAAGAAGAAAGTATAGAATAGATAAGTGGATTGTAAAATTGTGAAGATTTTTTTTTTTTTAATTCATCAAAAAAAGGAATCTTCACTATTATAGCGGCCACATCATCTCTTTTCATCTATCAACAGCAGATCTGTAGATTCTTTTATGCCTTCATTTAAAGAGATTTAATCACATTTATACATTCCTCACTAGACCATTCTTTGCATCTAAAGTAAAATCTAAATCAACAATCGAATAGTGCTCCCTGCTTTAGAGTAAGTTTTCCTAACACTTCTGTAGTTGGTTTCTTTTTGCTTCTTGCTTATTGCAATGTAGCTTATTCTTACTTCATTGCATTTTTCAGGAAGTTTTTGGGGTCATAATCTGCATCTCTATACATATCTGTCATATCTTCTGTCCTGTTTCTTTGAGTCCTACATTATCAGTCGATTCAAGCATTTAATTACTTAGCTGGGTCATTTCTAATATCTATTGCTTTTGTCAGATTGAATGGATATTTCAAAGCGTTGATAGTGACTCTGATGAAGCTAATCCCAGAAATCAAGTCTGGTGAGTTAGCTGGCCATGAGTGTTTGCTGTCTTGGGTGAGGTGTTTTAATAAGGCGATTAGTAAATGGGTTGTGATCAACATATTGAGTAAGGATTGGGAAGACTGTGATGAGGTTACCTTTAGCCCTTTTCTGGATTCAATATTTAAAACATGTGTTCATTACGAAAATGGGGGAAGC